>BMAV01008400.1:314943-327793 GCA_019973955.1 Trichonephila inaurata madagascariensis | reverse complement strand
AAGATTTCGCCAAGTTCTCATTGGATCGCCATTATAACGTAAGGGGCGGCATTGCTTGTGAATGGTACAATTTTAACATGAAATAAACATAACATAGAGTAATATAAATGCATTAAACACTCAAATACAAATTATTTACACTATTTACACAAAATTCGTAACAATACATTCCTTGTATGAGCAGATGACGAAAAAAAAAACCCCGTTAAGTTCTTGTACAAAAGAAAAGAATACAATTGCTTCAGTACAGGCTTTTTCCGCAGCAAAACAACCAGCTAAGTTTAAAGAATGTGTGAACTCAGCAAAGTCGTATTCTCGACTGAAGACCCGAGTACATTCCTGACATGTTTAAAGCATTGTCGTAACTTTGGCCCGTTTAAGTTCTTTAAGCAAGTTGAGGATTGCTTCTTCCATACCTTGAGCTTTATAAGAGACGCCTGATAACACTCGTACAAGGCGTTCACGAAACAAAATATAAACAGTGGATTAGATGATTTTTTTAACATTAAACATAGGGAGATCAATAATTTTATTCTTAAAGTAAATAAAAATCGTTTAAAAGGTTTGAGAAATTTCATTTAAGAAATGCCTTATTTAAAATATAAACTCAATTTAAAACTAGAAAACTTTCTTGAAACAAGTAATATAAAAAAAAATTTAAGTCAATTCCTATTTAGATCAACAAAGAAAAATTTTATTTTATAGCTACTTTTTATTAAATAGTTACAATTCATATTAATATGTATATACATATGACAGAATCACAACATTAAGTGGTAATTAATTTTTATTAATTATCATTAAAGTTTCGTATTGTCATCCAAAACAATCGTGTATATAAAATTTCAGTTCAACCAAATGCTTTAAAACGTGAGAAAATTTTTTTTTTTAAGTTTAGACCCAAGTGGCTAAAACTGAAACCAACGTGGCTGTATCTGTAATTCTTTAAATAATTAGTTTCAGTCAATTAACTTTAATTAATTTATCGTATTTTCCCCCAAATCAATAGTGTATAGAAATTTCAGCTCAAATGAGCACTTTAAAATGTGTGAAAAATTCCTTTTCAAGTTTTGACACAAGTGGCCAAAAATGATGCCAGTGTGGCTGTATTTCTAATTCTTTGAATAATTAGTTTTAATCAATTAGTTTTTAATAATTATAATTAAATTACTGTATTGTCATTCAAAATAATCATGTATATAAAATTTCAGCTCAATTGAGCGCTTTAAAATGTATTTTATTTAAACGATTGAAAATTCCACGAAGATAAATAAATAAATATATAGAGAGTGTGAGCTAATAGTAGAAATGGAAAAAACGATTTTAAGGCATTTAAATCTTTCTGTACCTTTAAAAATGTTAAGTAAACAAAGAAAAAATTATATATATATGTATTATATATACAATATTTAATGAAGCTTAGTGATTTTTTTTACATAATATGATTTTATACATAATGAAAAATGGTTACAATACATTCTTTTCAAGCTTTTAAATATAATTTTATGTTGGTACAGATGGAGATGGTGCTTGTACATTTCTAGATTTTCGTGCTTTAGCATGTCGAAACCAATTTTTTATAATTCCTTCAACTTCATCTTCTGTTCGGTTTTGAAAAAAAGTTGTTCTTTGTATAGCACCTAAGAATATATTATGCATGATAAGACTTCCAGTTACATAGTTTATTGCAATATTAAATTAAAATATATTAATTTTAAATGTTATAAAATAGTTTTCCGTCTAAATGAAATGCTTTGTTTAAAATGTTTACTATAATACAAAATTTGTTTAAATATTATAACACAATTTATTTACATTACAAATAATCACCAATTGACCTTATTCTGCATTTTGGTTTCGATAGCATTCTTATCATAAAAGTTATTCAAAGAAAACCGAGAATTTTCATCGGACTTTGAAATTTTGACCGATTCTGAAAATTGAAAAAAATCTGAATAAAATTAAAAATTTTAAAGTTTTTTTAAAATCTAAGTATGCTATTCGATGCGTTACTAAGCAAATAAATTAGGAATTGGTATATAATTCAATGCTATACAATAAAAAATATACTGAAAATATTTTTATTTTACAAAACTTAATTACAAACATTTTCCTTGACTTCTGGTTCATAATTAACGTAACAACTTTGTTATTCAGTCTTAATGTAATTAGAATATGTTACATAATTTTCAGAGATAATTAAAACTGATCCGTTTTTCTGAGTTTCAAGGCTAATCTCGCATTATTTTAAAAAGATAAATCCAGACGGAATGTATATATTGAAACATGCCACGTATGTTGTTTTCCCCGCAGCGGCACTTTCTTTGGAGGAAATTGAATTTTACAGGCAATTCGCTTCCAAGCTTGAAAATAGGCTTATGACAGCCCCAGAAGTTGAAACTGTTTTTGCCGGATTGGTTACTTTATCACTCTTAGCGACAAACGTGGAGAGAAATACAATATTGCCTAGAAATTATTAAGAAATCTTTTTGATCAATCTTTCTAGAAATTTCCAGAAGGTTATATAAACGTGGACGCAGTTTAGAAGAGAGTTCAGTTGTGCTTTGGTTGCGCCTCTGATATTGGAAAATTTTTAGAGCATTGTAAAGCCTACTATTAACGAGAATGTTTTCTACTACTGTAAATACCCCGTTATAATATTTCTTTGTGTATGTACTATTTGTCTTCGTGTCGTCATTTGTTTGTCCTCGTCCCTTAATAAATCTGTTATTCAAAAAATTGGAGTCATCGGCTGCTTTTTCCCAACGCAAAGTTGTAACAATTGTTGCTATTTTAATTTTTTTTTTAAATTCCTATTTTTGAATTTTGTTAATAAAAACATTAAAAATTGAATTTTGATGATTTCTAGAAATTTAATTTACGCAATGATATAAAAAGTTTTACAATACTCACCAGAAAGAGCCTTATAAATAGTTAGATTAATTAAAGACATTTTCTCTTTAGTACCGTAAAGAGTAATTTCAGATGCCACATCATCTGAAAATAATTTCCTCAACATTCTCCTGACAACATTCTCCAGAGAACATCCTCCAACGGCATACAAAGTATCAGTCTAAAAACACATAAAAGGAATTACAATAATAAATTTTTGCATCACGTTAAAAATACGAAAATATACTATAAAATACCCAAAATCAATTTTTTCCCCTTCAAGTAATTAAACTGAGAGAAAAGTATAAATGAAATTATTGGTAAATTTCGTATATATGCATGTATTCAATAAAAATCAATGAAACAAAAACGTTCATTAGAATTTTATGAAATGTAATGCAAAATGTTCAAGTTTTTTGGAAAAAAAAACATTTATTGACTTTTAGGTAAACAATCTGATATTTTTCTCTGCATTGTATTTTTTAGGAACAAATGGTTCGATGTCTTCCGTTTTGTTATTCATTTCACCATTCGAAAGAGCTTCTAAGTAACTATGCATACTTTTTAGGATGCTCTTCATTTCGGATGACGTGTGAACAGGAGCGACATTACTCTTTTCATTTTCGTCGGCGGAATCTGTATCAATGATATTTTTTGAACTTTGAACAAACTCCAAAATGTCTTTTCCATAATTGGGGATGTACACTCATTATCATCATATACTGCAACGATTTATTCCGATAATACAGTTGGACAGTCCAATAATACAGAAACTCTCTAAAAGATTTCATTAAAAGGCTTGTATTTTTCGTATTTTGTCCATTCCCAGAAGTTAAATCTTTTCGTGTTAAGCGATTTTCATTTCGTGTTAAGAGAAAAAATGCATTCAAGTACATAGTAGTTTGCCGAGACTATTGTATTATTTCGTGTCAATCGATATTTTGTCTTAAGCGTTTTCGCGTTAAACGTATTTCACTGTATTGTGCTCTATTGTCAAGACCTGCCAAACGCCCTCTACCAACAAGGTAATGCAAGACCACATGTTGCACGTCGTGCTCTGACCTTCCTCGACACACAAGATATTCTATTGTTTCCTGGCCTTCATGATCTGCAGATCTGTCTCCTATTGAAAACATATAGTCTTGGGTTGCTGACAGACTGACCCATCATCCCTCTCCAGCTAATGTGGTTGTTAAAATGAGGCATAGACTTGAAGCAGCATGGGATGAGTTGTCCATTTCTGTCAGCCAAACCCAGTTCGATTCCTTGTCTAACCGAGTAGGGGATATTTTAGCTGCTAGGGATGGAAGCTGTGCTTCATTAATTTCGCACCCCTGTAAGCCTCAAACTACTTTCAAATTTAATAATTTTGTTTTCATGCCATTCCTTTTACGTGCAATAAATATCTTTTTTGAGTATTTGCGTATTATCGTAACAATCGCCAACTCTATTAATAACTCGCCAAGTTGGCAACCCCGATTTCCCATGTGTCGTATACGCTGAAATGGCATCCATGTGCTTCGTTTCATACAATGTCGCTGATAGGTTGCGATAATATGTAAGTACCCTTTTTTTTCTTTTTTTTTTTTTTTTTTTTTTTTTTTTTTGCCTTACTTCGCTGTTAAAATTTTAGTGGCCTGGAGTGTATAAACTTTTATTTTAAAACTTTAACAAAATACCTTACTATATTATCATAAAATCAAAAATGGACTTACTAAACAAACAATACCATATTCTGAACCACTCATCAAAGATTCGAATTCGTTTAATTCTTTCATAGTTTTTAATGGCAAGTTTTTGAATTCCCAAAAAACAGAATCAGAAGGAATAGGCTCAGAATATGTAGGTGGGTCTGTAAAAGATACACAAACAAGAAATCTTAGAAAATGTTTAAAGATTTTTTTCTGTTGTTAAAAAATGTAGAAGTATTTAATAAAGATTCAGTTAACATACCCAGATCGTCAGACAACAAACTTGTAATGTTATCCATTTTCTCCTTCAACTGCACAATTTCACCTTTGATAACTGTTAATTCATACAGGACAGTCTTCATAAATTCTAAATTAATTCAAACATTACTTACTGAAATACAATCTTAGATTCTTTTTCATTATGCTACAATAATATACAGTCTGTTGCCGAATTCGACCGATAAATTCAGAGCAGGATCGATCCTAAGGTGTCGGCCGCCCGCGTGCAAAAAGACCTAATGAGCCGCCCCTTAGAAAATGTTTTCTTTATTTTGACTAATACTTAACGTTGACGTTATAAACTCATCTACTTGTATAAGAGTAAAAAGTAAAGCACAGTAATAAAACTGCAAACAGGTACAAAAATCCCTTCTTTCCTCTGTTTTGTTTTTCTACATTGTAAGGCCTATTATTAAATTAAAAACTTTTAATTTCCCCCAATGCATACTGAATTTAAACACCAGACTTTGTCTTTGTGTAATTAATTGTACTAGATATTTTCGTAAAGCAACTTTCACAAAAACCATTTTTGAGACGCCTTTGTTAAACATCGATCCACAGTGCGCTGCCAGTGTCGCTGATAAGCAAGAAAACCTTTTCTATTATGTCCTTTTCTATGGTATTCCTGGCTATGCCACGAACTTTGCTATTAAATAAAGGATTTGTGTAAAGAGTAGACTTTAATGGACAATGGACTAACACACTGTCCATTAACATTCTATTTTTCTTACACTGAACTATCTGGAAATGTTGGCTTATTTTCATTTTTCAATTATTTAAAATTCGGCACATTTATTAGACTTATTATAAGTTTGATTTTGTGAAATTCGTAAAAATTTTGCTTGATTGTTGGAACTAAATGCGGCCTGTGGCCACCTCTCGTCTTTGTAGCCCGCGAGTAGTGCACGCGCTGCACACCTGTTGGGATCGGCCCTGATTCAGAGGGATGATAGTAGGCAGCATGGGAAAGACAAATCAACATAGAACATGGAATCGCAAACCACGTTTAGCCGGAATAGTTCGCAAAATCAGTTATGAATGATGTGAAGTCGAATGGCATAAAAAGGGTTGAGATAGAAGGTAAGAAATACATTTATAAGACGTAAAGCATGTTTACAATACGAACAATGCATCACAGCTCGACATCAGAATTGCAACAAGTGACTGTTACAGGAATTGTTCGAAGTTGCGGCCGCGTAGGTCGACACCGAAGGACGAAGGATTGTCAGACATGTTCAAACAAATCCGGTTTACTAGCAATGTCAGGTGAAGCGACGACGATCTGTGTCATGAGATCCTCTACTGTAACCACAGGCGTCTCATACCCAAGCGATTTCAAGTGGCCCCAGGAGATCACAGCCGTCGATCAATGCTCGTGAAGGCGGTTTGGTGTGGACATCGCCTTCTCGGAAAGTGGTCCTAGTATGTTCTCTGTACTAGACGTCCATTGCAATCGGCTCGGCCGTACATGAGTACATATCCGCAAATTCTTTCTTCATGTAATGCAGTTTAGCACCCACGCTTCATGCAAAGCCCATCTATGACAATTTACTCACCGCTTTTATTCTCCCCGGACGAGTGGGAAATTTGCCTGCTTGCAGGTTTCAGCAACCCTACCACGGCACTCCAAATATCCGCATTCATTTGGCCACTCCTCTCGCCTGGCTCATCGTCCTCACGACGGCTACTATTATCGTGATTTTCACCAAATAAACGTGGTTTGCAGCCCCATGTTCTACGGTTATTTGTCGTTCCCTTGCTGTCTACTATCACTCCTCTGAATTTGTCGGTTGAATTCGGCAACACCCTGTATAATTAGAGAACAATTATATTAATATACCTGTTAATTGTGAACTTGAGCTTGTAGTTCCTTCATTTGTTTTCGAAGTAGAACTGCCTAATGAAGGTGAAGACATCTGAATTTCACGGCCATCTGACTGCCTCGAAGAAATATCGGTTTCAATTACTTTAAAGTCCTTAAAACTATTGTTTCTGTTCATATTCTTGTCATTAATCAATACAAGATTGTCATGAGGATATCTACAGGAACTTCTGTAAAATTTTCTTTGCAATTTCAGGTTTTTAAACTTTGGCATATCTGAAATATTAGAAAAAGAAATTAAAATAAGAATTTTAAGAAGCTGATAAAATATGAATATGTGAGTCTTATATAAATTTAATTACAGATTTTTTTCAAGTCCTGCAGATTTTTTAAAAAAATACCTTAAACATGTTTTAAAAAGCATTAATATTCTCATATACATTTTGTAAATATTCTAAAGATTAGTAAAATTTCCAATATAACAAAAATATCAACTATTTTCTATTTCTCACAAACCGGTATTAGATAAAGTTTTCCTTTTAGTTGCTAAAAAAGTCTAATTATTTTATAGTAATATAAGTGTTAAAGTAATGCAGTTTATTTTATTCCATTCAGTACTTATTGATTATATGGACCATGAAACCGAATACACCGCAACATATAGAATACGCACCAAATTATATTCCATTATTGTGTTTGTAATGAATGTATCTTACAGGGGCGTAGCTGCAGCAGAATCAACCGTATCAATGATACGGAGCCCCCAAGGTCCAGGGGCCCCAACATGTTTAATTACGGTCCTACTAACAGGGTTCTCATATCTAAAAAAGGGCTCCGAAGGAACTTTGATACAGGGCAGAATTAGCTACGCCAGTGGTATCTTATCCGACAATATTGCCAGTATTCATATTAACAACAACTTGGAATAGCAGTTGCCAACCCACGGTCCCTATTATTCATAAATATCTTCAATTCATACTATCATTTATCAAAATAAGTCCATGCATTATTGTTTAAATGCTTGTTGCTTCATGCATGAATTGCATAGTTCTTTTAAGTAACAAAAACTCATTTTCCTACAAAATAAATTTTAAAAAATGTGTACATACCAGGAGGATTTTCAATACTTTTTTTAGAACATGAGGACGATAATCACTTCAAATCCACCTTAAGGGTAGCTCTGGCATTTGTACACAATCTGTAGTACAAAAAAAATGTGCTCTACATTTTCACCAGCATCACCACAGGTGTAAAACTCATTAAACCATAATATATAACATAAATTTCCATGGAAAATTAAGACTTCAGTTTAACTTGAGTCTTTGTCCACATTGCAAAGCAAAAAATGCAATGTTCTAGCCCAAAACAGTTTTTAATGTAGTAACATGCTTCCATTAAAATAAAGGTATTGAAATTTTTAAATTTACCATTGCCTCTCATTACTAAAAATACCACTATGGCCTCTGTGACGGTATCTTCATAAGCCAGTAACAGCCTCCGGACAGGAATGATCGCTTTTGCCTAGTGGTTATGTTATGCGGCTACGGACCACTGCGTCGCGGGTTCTGTCCTCGGATATGCACCTTCACAGTCTTAAACATAAGAAAAATGAATCTCTCTGCAACGCGCGTCTTCAAGTGTATGCAACATGGAATCAATGTCCACCTTAAGTTTTTCTGTGGAAGTTACATTGCAAGAAGAAGAAGGGGAATTTGCACAAATAAAATATTTAAATATTCTGTTTTCAAAGTAAGAGTTTGTAATCCGGTTTCATGACAAAATTCAATCACAAGAGTTTGGCCTGGAAAATAGAATATTCACATCTAGTATCCAATACAGAAAAAATTCCAAAATTATTTTTTATATCATTTTTGTCGGTAACAGATGCAAGACTGACTTTTCCATCTAGTTTACTATCATTCGAGTTGTATCGTATAATTTGTAAAAAATAATAACAAAATTTAGCGAATTAAATGTTTTTGTAACATGCACAGACATGTTAGTAACCTACTACGTCATTTTTTAAACAAAACTTTATGGTCATAAAACATTTATTTTGAAGCCGAATTTTATCTTATTAACACAAAAATTATATCTATCCAATTAAAACCATAAATGGCCGTAAGAGTCTCTTGAAGATCCAAGGAGACCACTCTTCACCTGCTTAAATTCGATATCGGCATAGGAACCCTGCACCTGATGAGATAGTTTGGACAGCCATTGGGTCCACTCTCTGGCCTGGATCATGGACACTCACACTTATAGTTTAGATCGATGGTAATTTGAAAGGTTCCGGCGTCTTATGTCCAGTGGTTGTGCCCTATCTTCGAGGCCTGTCAAACGCCATCTTCCAACAAGTAATACAAGACACTATATTACCCATCGTGTTCCTACCTTCCTCGATACATAGGGTATTTGACTATTACCCTGGCCTGTGCGATCTTCAGATCTTTCACCCAGTGAAAACATCTGATCATGGGTTGTTGAAAGATTGGCTCACTACCCCGTCTAGCAAAAAAGGTTGATTAAGTGTGGCATAGATTTGAAGCAGCATAGAATGAGTCCCCCATTTCTATTTTCTTAGCTCAGTCTGACTTCATGCTTAACCGGATGCCATTTTAGCTTCCATGGGTGGAAGGTGTTTATACTAATTTCGCACCCCTGAAAATGACCTTACTGCTTTCAAATTTAATCATTTTGTCTTCATACCACACTGTTTACGTACAATAAATATCTTCTTTTGTATTTGCTTTCCTTCGTGATGTTCGATAGTGTGAGTGAATGAGAGTTATATTAACGTCGCACTATAAAGCTGTACGAGCAGGGGCGTCTTAAGTTGTAGACCAACTGGGCCCGGGCCCAGGGCCTCAGCCGCAATAGGGGCCTCATCTCGTTCTCCGACTCAACCTTAATAAGATCGCTATTTGAATAATTTCAACGGTCAAATGTTATTTTTGGCTGTATTCTCCGAATAACTGGGAATTTTGGACGATATGTCAACTGGCTACTTGGGAAGACGATCGTCCATGTGCAAGCCTAGGCGTACCACCATACATCATCATTACTCATCCAGTCAAATGGCAGCAGTCACACCAACACCCCCAAACACCAACAACCGCTGTCAGCTGTTATACTATGTACTGTCTACTTTTAAAGGTCATAGATGGGACCTACATTTGTATAGGGGCCCAGGGCCTCAAGAAGTTTTAAGACGTCCCTGTATATGAGAGATATTGGAGAGGGAACTCGTAATTTTGAATCATGTTCAAGTGACGAGAACGATACCCCCTCCTAACTCCCATACTACACCAACAGGAGGACTTTGAGCCACGACAGATTTAAATTGCAGTAGTCCCCTTTACATTGCGGGTCTTCCGCGGGTCTAGGTTCGAATTCATGTCACATCAGCCACGAGTCCGTGACATTGACCGGTGGCCGCTGTAGCCGAGTGGTATAGGTATCGGATTGTGGCTGGCCTTGTCACTGGCCTAGTACGACTAAAGACCCACCGTGTAGGGCAGCGATGCACGTTAAATCTGTCGAGAGCTCAAACGTCCTCCCATTGGTGTGGTGTGGTAGTTAGGAGGAGGGGGGTGCCAGCTTAGGTGTCGTCCACATCACTTGACCATGGTTCAAAATTACGTGTTCCTTCGCCAAAAGCCCTCGTGTAGCTCAACAGTGCGACGTTTATATTCACGCCCCCCCCCTCCCCCCGCTCCGTGACATTGACCACTCGGCTACCGCGACCACCTGCTTTCGATAGGAATTACATCACATAAAAAGATATTGCAAAATGAATATAAAACTTGTGAATATTTTATGTACTTCAATGTTACTTCGTAAAAACCTTAATGCAGATGCTGTTTTATTTTACAACTATCTCTGCGATCAAATATTGATAAATCTTAAAATTCAAACCAAATACTAGGAATATTTTTAGAACATTTATATTTTTCTTATAATCTTTCAGATATTTTAGTTGAATTAAGATTTCAATTACTCTCTTGAATGATGAGATTGGGTATAAAGATATATTCAAGAGAAGTTTCAAGAGATTTTAAAATAATTACATTTTTGAAGAGAAATTAGTGTTTCAAAATAAATATTTCTTCACATTTTCTCCTTAGGGTAATGGTGGCTATGAAAATTCTGTACATCCGATATAAAAGTAGCTCTTAGCAATGTATATAAATTCTATAAAAAAAAATAAAAAATGATAAAAATGGTTTGTCTGTTTTTTCTGAATTTTTATTTTAGGATTTCTCAAAAAGTGTATAGTAATTTAAATAAAATTTCTCTAAGCATTCAAAACTTTTAATTTTTTTAAAAAAAAATCTATCTCATTCAAAATATTTTATCTAAGACTATTTACTTCCATCTAGATTTTTATTTACAGTCTGAGTTCTTACCTTAATTTTTTTTTCTTTCTGGATCACTGACAGAATTTCCTTTCCACTGTTGCCATTTTATTTCTCGATTGTTACGAAAATTCTACTCTTATTTATAGTACTTTTACTATATACGTATATAAATAGAAGTTCGTATAGATATATATGAGAAAGAGGTGATATTAGCATCGCACTATGAAGTTGAAATAGGACTGTTGGTGACGGACCTCGTAATTTTGAACCGTGGTCAAGTGATAAGGGCTACACCTGAACTGGCACCCCCTCTCGTAACTTTCACACCTCACCAATAGGATGACGTTTGAGTCTCGACAGATTTAACGTACAACGACCTCTACTACACGGCGGGTCTTCAGCGGTACTAGGCTCGAATTCATGACACTCCAGCCACAAGTCCGATACCTTGACCATTAGGCTACGGCAGCCATGTTTAGATATACAGTAGAACGTCGTTTATCCGAACGTTTATCATCCGAAGCGTCAAATATCCGGACCAGATTTTTTTAGAGACCTTGCAGCGAAAAAACGAAGGCGTACAATGGTACAGCGAAAAACAAGTGATTATTTTCCACTATAAAGGCAAAATTGTGACATTTTACGCCTATTTTGCTTTTTCTTCAAGCATGTTTCTCGCTTGTTATGATTTTCAATATTCGTATAGTGTCCGGTTTCATATACTGCATGGTTCGCATTCGGTTTTCGGTTATCCGAACAATTGCGTATCCGAACGGTGTCCGGTCCCAATTGATTCGGATAAACGACGTTCTACTGTATACAGATATCGAAAGATAGGTAAATGTACATATATACATACGTCTATTCACACACACCAATATACTATATATACACACATGCACACACACAGATATATATACTCCATTAGTGGCGCACATAAGGGGGAAGGTGTTCCGAGGGTTCAGAGCCCCCTCTCATCGCCATTGATTTTTTTTATTGATTAAATCCCGTGTATACAAAGTATCTGTTATTAATGATAAATTTTATTAAATAATGATAATTATTTATTCAATTTTATTTTTTTACTTTGTATTGTTTGCGACAATCGACAAAATCAAAGGAATATGTTTGGCAGCGTATTATGGTCTCATTCAAGAATGATGAACCTTTAACCCTGGCACCCCGCTTGAAAAAATCTTGTGTGCACCATTGTATTGTATATATACTTATACTTATGTAAATTACCAATGAAACAAGAGTCAAATATAATAAAAAAAACATTATAAAATAACTACCTTACCTAATACACAGCGATTTTTTTCGTTTCTTTTGAAGCACGCCTTTCTTCGTCTGAAATTCTAGAGATTCTCTCAAATTTGTAACACGTTTGCAAAAGAGGCAATCTGCGTTAAAATGGCTATCAAACAGAACAATTCAATATTTGGTATTTAAGTTACGATAATTATACAAATGAGATATTTCACATTAATTATACTAATAAATAGACTGTTAAGATTACAAACGGATTTGTGTAACGTCTTATAGAAGTCTGGATCGGTGAATTAGAGCTCGAATAGAATTGCTACACTGAAAAGGATTAGATGAGAGCTTTATGAATGTTAGGCGTATATCGATTGACTTGCGGAGTGGGAAGTTGGGAGCTCTAATGGAGTTCTGTATTCGCATGGGGGATTTGTAATGGAAGTTCTGTAAATCGATTTGCGTAATGGTTTCTGCGCAAATGCTTTAGTGGAGATAAAATTTATCTCTGAAATGATTTTGTTTTGGAAATTTTCAAACCACAT
>BMAV01008400.1:292446-304943 GCA_019973955.1 Trichonephila inaurata madagascariensis | reverse complement strand
ATTTTCTCTTCGTTTTCCTATGAAAGCGAAACAGAAACTAAATCAACTTGGAGAGTGGTTTCCACCCACCCCTCCACCAGCGTTATTGCGCTGCATTTAATGTGGACTGCTTTTTATTTTTATATGTAACTTCAACAAATTGTTCTCTGTTCAATTTATTATGATGAGTGGATAATAGAGCTATCTCTAAGGTTCCACGTAAATGTATAACCGTTACCGTTACCTTATGAATCGACCCCATACCTCTCATATAACACTCAATCAATCAATCAATCATTTGACACCTGGAAAGCATTAAAAAAAAAACAAACAGAAAGAAAATTATTGCACATGGATTTCGTAAAATGTTCGTCCAACACGTGCAATGCATGACCGTATTCTATTTTTTTGATCGAACCTTTTCAATTACTTTACCTTGGACAAGTGAACGTGGAATTTATTTGTAAGATCCAAATAATATAATGTTTTCTTTTCATGTCTTGTTCAATGTTGATTTGCTTCTCATGACTTTCAATTTCAAGACAAATCTTTCTGGTCTATGTACTTAAGAAATTAAGCTTTCACATGTATTTTTCTGTATGCTGAAATCATGCTTCAGATTTCTGCTAATTGATATGAATTTGCTATTTTTCTTTTGTGACCTTATTTCATTTGTTGGTTTTTAAATTCTATCTTTTTTATGTAATTGAAAATAAAATGAGATTATTAATTCTACTTTTTGTACATATATGACTATATTTTAATAATTTTTTATTGCAAAACTGTTGTTCCATATTTTTATATTCTGTGTTTTATGGGGAATTGATTTTTACTTATGGCGTTAAATTTTCTGAAATAATTTCATTCATTTAGTCTGTTTCTCATATATTATTTTTTTTATGCAGTTTTTCGCAATGTTAATTTTTGCTTATTCAGTTAATAACTTATATACTCTTAACTCTCTTTTTGTATATTTTTTTTCATGAAAAGACGATGTAATAGGTATTTAACAAATTATACTTTATAAGAAATTCCATGGTTTAGAATTGATGTGTGTTTTGTATTTCTTTTGATTTCACATTATTTTAGGGTATACAATAGTATATAAAGTGTAAAATAGGGAGCTCCTAGGATTTGGTAATGTTTATTTAGATACCAAAATGAATTCAGCTCATTACTTCGGCTTCGCTTCATTTCTCTCGGAACACATATATAATTTGGTGACTGGCTCTGTTCACTCCTTGGCTTCACCAAGGGGCCACCTATTCAACACTTAAACCTACTTGATATTTTTATCAGTGCAATTGGAAAAATATGTTTTTCTATCAATAAAAAGATATTTCCTCATGGTGAATGAATAATGGGAAATTATTTCATCTAATTAAAGCTTTTGTAACTCTTTAGAAAATGTTAGCTAATAATTATATTCCTCATTTTGCTCTAAACATTTAAGAGATATTGAATTGAATGTGTATTTTTCCATGTTTTAAATTATACAATTTCCAAAATTAAAGAGAATTCAAATTGATACAATTGTATTGTGCATTTTATTTAATTTATTGTATGAAACTTACTAAGTTCCTGCAATAAATGAATAGTTATAATGTTAGCATACAGTTTAAATTTAAACATCTCTTCAAGTTGCTTGTAGGGAAAAAAAATTCTATTATGTATCCTATGATTCATGAAAATAACCATTTATAAATGTTTAACAGCTGTAAAATCCCTTTGTATTATATAGATAGTTATTTCTTTATACACTGAAAATTTTATTCTTGATTATAAAATTTTATTGAAACTAAATAAAGATACATTTTTAAAATTCCTTGTGTATAAAGGTATTTATTTTTTAAGATGAAGTTTATTCTTTAGAGTTAAATGCTTTATTTTTTTAAACCCTGAATTAAGTGTTGTTTGATTTCTCTTTTTATAAGTAATAAATTTATAGTTTGTAAATGATGCATAAATATATTTTTAAAGCTTTAGTATGTGATGTATTAATACTTTTAAAAATATTGTAAATGCTCTATTTTAACATTTAAAGCAGAGGTGGCCAAACTGCAGTCCACAAGATTCATTACAACTTTACAAAATAAGACTATTTTGTACAGTATTTTTTTAATGGTTTTTTTAACAAATAAATCCCATAACTGTTTTTATTTTATCGTGTTGCTTCTGTTACTGCCAATCTTTTTTTTTTCTTTTGAAATCGAAATTTATCAAACATAAATCACGCTCAAACTTAATGGATGAAAACCTAAAACATCAATTACGATGCACAAATAGGTACACACATTGAGTCAACTTGCAAAAACTAAGTGAAAGAACTGAGAAACAAATACTCACTAATTAAATAAATTAAACATTATTTGATCATTGTATTATTATATTAGTTATATTAGTTTACATGAAAAACAATATATCAATGTTTTAAATTTTCACTCCAAGAAATGTTTGTAATGGGTCCAAATGTAATATAAAGATATATATTTTTAAATGTGGTCTGCAGAATTATAATGTTTTTCCAAAGTGGCCTGCAAGGTCATTTGAGTTGGCCATCCGTGATTTAAAGCTTAACATTTTTGACATACTGCTAAGATATTTGCTTGTGCCTTAAGCATCTGATATACATTTAATCTGTGGAGGTGCGCAGGAACTTGAAGAGTGAGGTGCCAACTTAGATGTTATCCGTATCACTTCACCATGGTTTAAAATTGTGAGGTTCATCTCTACTGGCCCTTATATTGCTTTAAAACACATCATTAATAAACAATCAATCTAACCATGCTACTCATATTCCCTATAGATATATTTTAACTTGTACAAAGTCCCTTGGAAGCGTTTTATTTTTACAGATGCAGTGGATAAATAGAGATCATTGTATAAGCAAGAAAAGTTACTAAAAACTGAACATTATTTGCTCATTTTCTATAACTTCATCATGTTTCTTAGAAATTATAATATCTATGGCCACTGAAAATATCATTTCATTAGTTTTAGTTTCAATTTAATATAAATAAAAATTATTCATATTTGGAAATTTGATTGGTTATTCTAAAAGCTAGAAATACTACTTGATAGTTAAATTACTTTTTAAATAACTACCATGATGTGAAAGGAAATTAAAATGTAAAATAAATACTAAATTGTATCTGAGTTAAATTACATGAAGTATTAATGATATAAAACATGAAATGTTTTATTTTCTCTCTTTTAATTTCAGATGATGCAATCTGATGATAGTTGTGTTGTTGGCAATGATAGAATTTTTGAAAAAAGAGTCATTATAATTGGAGCTGGAATTTCTGGTCTTGCTTGTGGATGCAGTTTGAAAAGATTAGGTTTTAAAAATGTTAAAATTTTGGAAGCTAGAAGCAGAATTGGCGGTCGTATTCATGGTATTAACTTGGGTAAGTCAATGTTTTTCCCCCCTGTATTTTGCTTCTATATTACAAACTACTTACCTTTTTCTCTCCTTGCCTGGATTTATAAATATGCAAAAAAAATTGTTAGAGCACTGTAGATTCAAAATATTAATTCTCTTTTTGTTCTGTATAGTAAAAAATATATATATATACACACACATAGTTGGACCCCAATTTAATGAATTCATTGAAACCAAACATTTTGTTCATTAAATGGAGATTATTTGTTATATCAGGGTCCAAACAAAATACAAATTTTGTGCATTTACCTTTTGGAAATTCTACAGTAAGCAAATACACAAAAAATTTTCATAGTTAGAAATGTTACACTTTTTATTCAACAGCTAAAAATACTATTAATGAATTACTACACACCAATTAATTGAAAATTTTAAAGTACTAACTGATAGCTGTTTGAAAATACTTTTGATTCCTGACTCAAAGGGGTTCTTTTTTCGACTTTATACAGAGAAAAAAATACTGTAATTTTTACATCCTGTGACATAAGGTATATTTTGACAGTTTCCAATCAATGTGATGTATTAGAAAATGTTACCGTTTTGATAAGAGTGTCATTATCAATTTCTGCATCAGAATCGTTATTCATTGTCTGTGACAAATCATCAGTTTCCTGAACTTCAGTTGCACAAATAGCCAATCTGTCATTAAAAGTAACATAATCATTAAAATCTTTAAACATTCCCCTGCGTTATGGAGTGGGGTGAGATAAAAAAGGAGTATCCTGTCTTATTCAAATCTCACATGATAGATTAGACTCATGTCTCATCTGCATTTGTTAAGTATAATATCACTCTGCTTCCTAAGCCATCAAAATTTGTTACTAACATGAAAAATATTTTTTCTGTTCCAGACAAAAAGAATGTCACTTGGAAAAAAAAAATTCTATTTTTCTAACACAAACTAATAAAAAAAATAATAAAATTTCATTATTTATCCGGGGTTTATTATTTGTTAAATAGGGATGTTTGCCATAATTTTAATCAGGGAAAGTGAAAAATTTATGAAATTGGCATCCAACTGTATATATATATATATATATATTAGTTTTCTTCTCAATATGAATTTTTTTTTAATTATTCACATGCTTTGATTTACCATCATATTTTTTTGAAATTTCTGTTAAGTATATATCAAGGATTTCTTTGCAATAATTTTTGTTCCTCAAAATTCCTTCAAAAACCTATCTTATAGAGAGCTAATGTGTGTTAAATCAGTTGGGTTGCCAGCTTGGGTGTTGTCTTTGTCTTGTGACTGTACTTTAAAGTTATGAGATCCATCACTAATAGCCCTTGTGCTTGATTATTTGGAGTAATTAGTCATTAGTAATCTTAAGTGCTTTGAAGGGAAATATTTTTTTAAGAACTTACCTTATTTGTAGTTATAAAAAAATCTATTTTTTAAGGTTTGCATTATTTAATAATTATTTTTGAAAAATAGGAAGGAAGTGAAAGGAAGTGATTACATATTGGTAGGTTTGTCTTCAAATATCTTAATTATATATATTTGTATGTGCATAATATATCAAAACTTATTTTCTATATTTGAGAAAATTTATTGAAAAATTCACTTTTCTTTTTAAAAATATTCTTTATACTACTGTAGAAGTGTTATAAAATTGTGAGTTGATAACTGCAAAATTGTAAATTTAATGTGTTCGCGTCTCAACTCCTTCCCTTTTACTGTTAGATATTATGGAAATTTTGAGAATGCTGGACTCAATTGCTGATCTACTCATTTTACCAGAATTACTAAACATATTGATTGATAAACAGAACCTTAAATTGTGTAGAAATAGGCAGCTGCGATGTGTTCCCAAGCGCATGAATATCCATTCCAACAAATGCTTACATTTCTAAAATAATTCAATACACAAATTCCTTATGTATTGTTATGAAAATTATAAATTTTAATTTTGGAGTATTCTAATTTAATTTATGAAAGTAACTTTTTTAAATACAGTCGGACCTCTATATAACGAAGTCACTAAATCCTGAAAAAGATATGGAAAATTCATTATATAGAGGTTCATCTTTCAATTTTCTTGATAAACCTCACAAAACAAATTTTAAATTCATAAACACTGTATTAAAAAAAAATTATTCACACCTTTTTGTAAATTAATATATATTTATTTTATACATTTTACCTATCAAAAAAAGAAAAGAAAGAAAGAAAAACTGCAAGAAATGTTCCTTGACACCTTTATCCACTTCCTGAAGAATTAAAATTTTTTCTTTTGTTCAAGCACTTACGTTTTGACATTTTTGAGCTACAAGAAACGAAGTACTTGTAGCTCAAATACTACTTGTAGTCACTACTTCATTTGTAGTATGACTTATCAACACTACAAATGAACAGACTAGTTCAAGTACACTGGGACACAAGACAACTTCACTGAGGGTGAAAGGGGATATCGGTGTTGTTTTTAGTGAACTGTACAATGTGGGTTAAAAGTTGCACTTGGATGAAATGCCCAGAATTCCATTGCTCTCTGTAAATTAGGCACCTAATAAAACCAGTTTGAGACTTATGACCATCATAAAATATGTTAAAAGAGAGAATAACTTGTCATGTCACTTGTCATGTTGAAATGTCAAGAAATACTTTAAAAATAGTAATGAAAAAAAATTGAATCATAAAAGAAAAAGTTAATTATATAGGAAATGCACTTTGCTATTGAAAGGTTATTTTACGAAGAAATTCATGAAATGTTCTTGGTTCTAGGAAAATAGAAAATATAGATATAGAAAAATGTGCAATATACAGGCTTGTAATATAGAGGTTCAACTGTAATTATTAACTTACCAGAATCATGTTCAAAATGAATCTCTTATCACTGAACTGAATGTTAATAAACATCAAGTTTTGTTTTCGTAAAATTCATAAGAATTTTTTAATTATTGAATGCAATTAGGATTCTTTATTGTCTGAATTAAAATATTTAAATAAGAAAAAAATAATATATATTTTATACGTATTTCTACATTTTAATATGTATGTTATGTAAATTTTACTAGCATGTAGAAGCTGCTATTTAATTTATATTTTTAAAATTCATTTTTTTGTTTCATTATTAAGTTGCTGAATAGTTCTACTTCATTACAGACTGATATGGTTTTTACTGCATTCTTTAATACTATAGCTTATTTTAATTTTGACTCTCCATGATTAATACTGCTTCTTTTAGTGTAAATAAATATACTGTTTTCTTTATAAATATTAAAGTTTAAAATTATTTTAGGAAGTTTAATTGCAACATTTATTATGTAAAAAATCCAATTCACTACAAACTTCAATTATCTGATATGCAAAATGGAATAGGAAGTTGACTAACAAATACTTGTATTGTTTAGAAGGACTATATTCTTAGTATTTAAAATTCATGAAGAAAATGCATATTTAGAACATGAAATAATGCACTAAATCTGCTTTGCTAAATCATAGTCTAGTCAAAAATAACTTTTTAAATAAATTTAATTCAAAGATTAAAGTTATTATATTAAAGTTATTCTGTGCTTTATATAATATAAAGTTTCTCAATAAAAATTAAGGGAGAAAATTTTATTCAAGTTTAGTGAATGTTTGAAATTCATTTAAGGTGATAAATAATATACAATAGATTTAATTGCATTTTGAGGATGAATTGATTTCTTGTATTTATATATTTATGTGCTAAAATATGTTGAATTAAAAAAAACTCAAACCCTAATAATTTTTAGGAATAGTAATTACGCTTTTTTTAATATAAGTATTAAAATTACTGTTTACTTAATGAAATATTTCATTTTCCTAGCATGTAAATATTTATTCCTTTTTCCAGGTTCTAAATATATTGAAATGGGTGCACAGTGGATTCATGGACAAACAGATAATGCTATTTATAAAATTGCAGAATCTAAAGGACTTGTTAACAAAGAGGCATTTAACTATGTAGATGCAATGAGAAATTTTACCAATTTTAATAATGATGAAAAAATTGCTCTTGTCAAGTTGTTCGATTTTTTAGAAGATAAAGTTAATAATTTTTCTGGTAATTTTAGCCCTAGCTCTTTATTGACTTTTGTCAATGAGCAGTTTCAAATTTTTTTATCGCAGTTTGGTCCTTGTAATGTTCCTGATTTCTTAAGTGAAGGATTTGAATGGTATTGTAATGTTTTGAGGGAATTAAATGGGTGTCAAAATTTATCAGCATTGTCTGTGAACCTCTTAAATAATTACAAGGAGTGTGAAGGTAATCCGGTTGTTGAAGTAAAAAATGGATTATCTAGTCTATTAAATGTGTTTCTGGAAGTGCTAAATCCAGACTGGATTTTAAAAAATAAATTAGTTACCAAGATAGATTGGTCTGATTTCAAAGTTGAATTTAATGAACAAAATTTTGAGTGTGAATCTTCTTTAAAACATGCAAAAGTTAGCAAAGAAATTAGAATTATATGTCAAGACGGGGAGATATTTAGAGCTGATCATGTTGTTATAACAATACCATTAGGTTGCTTAAAAAAATATAGTGAGTCACTTTTCATCCCATCTCTGTGTAATAATAAACAGAAAGCAATTCACTGCCTTGGGTTTGGTGCAATCAATAAAGTATATTTAGAATTTGAAGAAATATTTTGGGAATCTAATGATGTATTTAATGTTCTGTGGCAGAAGGTATATGATGACGAATTTTTGAAAGAAGCTTCTGGCAAGGTAAGGTGCTAATTCTTTTTTGGTTTCTTTTACAAACTATCACATGAATTAAGATGTTTTATTTTACTTATGTACAAAAATATTATATATGTTATTTTGTAAATTCACTATGCATCTTCTATAACTATATAGATTTTATTGTATGATAAATAATTTTAATCATTTTTAAAAAATATCTTTATTATTTTTAAAAAAATCTATAAATTATTTTGAATTTATTTCTTTGTTCAATCCTTTTTTTTTATGTTAATCTTGACATCAAGTTGTTCTTCCGGAAATGTAATAAGTCAAAGGCAGAAAAAATTAAATGCAAAAATAGAAATGTTCTTTTTCCCTAATGGGCTGCGTATTGACAACTAAGCAAACTTGCCTTGCCAAATCCCCAAATGTGAGAGCTATTTTTTGGTGGTATCATCTTGTGGCAGCTCTCGCTACCCAATTTAGACACTTGAATTAATTTTAATTCAAGCTTTCATCGGATACTAAGTGTTGTCGTGATTTAATTTTACAGAGAGTATTGCAGCCAAATTGATTTTCAATGGATTTATTACAAGCCACATAATCAAATGACATGTGTGCTTACAATTTTTGCATTCAGAAAATCTATTGACTCCAGCTGAGATCGAACCTGCTACGTTAGGCTGACAAAGCATGCACGCACGCTGCCTCTAAACTACCAAGCTCTAAGAAATGAGATTTGGGATAAATTGAAAAAGAATGCTTAATCAAATATTGAAATTGTGTTTTATACATAACAGAATGAAATGAATCAGTAAAAAAAGTTACTACTCATGACATGATAAATGTAAAAATTATTTGCAAGTTTTTTATTGAATCAGGTAATTAACAGTAAGAGAAAAAATATGTGTAATATAAATGACATATCTGTATTTATATTGCAATTCTAATATTTGTTTATTTTTGCAGAGTTTAGGCTGCCTTTTTTTATTTTTCCAAAAAGTATAAAATACATTTTAACTATTAATGATCAGTTTATTGTTGAAAGATTAGTTTTGTATACATGTAACATTCTATTTATAGATTTTTATCTATCCCTTGAAATGAATGGAAAATTTCTTGAAATCAGTTAGTAGGATAAAAGGAATCATTAAAATGTATGCTGTTGAACCTTTATATGACAAACATCTATTTTATGAACTTTTCCTGGAACCAGGAACATTTTATTTCTTTCTGCATAAAATAACCTCCAAATAGTTAAGTGCATTTTGTATTGAACGAACTTTTTCTCTTTTGATTCGATTTTTTCTCTCCCTATTCTTAAAACATTTTAGGACTTTTTTCAAATTATTCTCTCTTTTAGCTCATTTTATGGTGATCAATGATTTTTAACTGATTTTACTAGGTTCCTAAATCCCCTTGAGCAATAATATTGCCATAATTTTCCAAATAAAACTAACAGATTTTTTCCAGTAATTAAATTTAAGGATGCATATGGTACTGTATGCTTAAAATTACTAGTTATAAAATAAAGTACATTTAAAATTACTTGTAGGCTTAAAATAAGAAAATGTGGTTAAAAAATTTATTATTTTTAATATAAAATTATTTTTTAAAGTTGAAAATACAATTTATTCCTGGATAATATTTTTTTTTTCTTTTTGTTTCCCTTACAGATTTCTTTTTGATGGGTAAGATATATAAAATGATTAGATATTAATTTTTTCAAAAATAGTAAGAATAATTACTTTTTGAAGTAATGTATAGTGTTTATGAATTTAAAATTTGTTTTATGCGGTTTCTTAAGTATATTAAAAGATGACTTTCTGTTTAAAGAATTTTCCATGTAGAGAAATTTTTTTAATGATTTAGTGACTTCATTAAATCAAGACTGTATATTTTTTGGGCAAATGTGTATAATTGTTCACAGGACAGCAATCTCAACTTGCTTTGAATTTATAAATGCTAAAGTGAGAAATTAATGTAAATTTGCAAATTTTAAGCTTTTGTGCAGAAATATCAAAAAATTAAAATATCATTTTCAAAAGAGGAAAAATCACATCAATGACATTTCTAGAGACTGAATAAAGTAATGAGAAATTTTGCACCATTAAAAGTGGTGCTGTAAATCAAAACTGAGTATTCTAATTAATTGTCTTAAAAAAGCATTGTTAAATTTTTATAGGCAAGTTTACAGCATATCTCTTACCTAATTTTAGTTTTGTAGATATTAGTATTCACACATTTTTGTGCAAAGCTCTGTTCTTTAAAAACTACTGCATAACCATTTAAATGTATTATTTCAGATATATGTATATATATATTCAAAACTTTTAATATTACTTTTTTAAAAAAAAATTATGATAGTATTTACAGGAAAAAACTTAGGCCGAATTTAGTATTAAATTTAGGATGAATATAAAATTGTTGTGTGTGTTTTAATGTATGCAACCTGTGTGTATGAGCAAAGTTTATGAAATTTATGTTTACGATATAGGTATAAGGTGACAGTTGATTTTTTAGTTATTAACTAAATGTATTGATTTATATATAGGCTGAGTGGCCAAATTATTATGACCACCCCTTGAATACATTAATGGACCTCCTTTTGCCCTTAATACTGAATGGATTCTTCTAGGCATGGGGATTCTATGAGATACTGGAGGTGATATGAGGAAACTGAAATATCTTATGAATTGCATTTTTCTATGCCTTCAAATTGGATGGTACTGGATCCAGCTGTCTGATGCCTCATTTGGTCTCATCCCACAGAATATCGATGGGATTGAGATCTGGTGATTGTGCAGGCTAACTAAATAATATAATGTCTCTGTCATGTTCTTTGAACCATCTGTGGACAATGCCAGCTGTATGACTGGGTGCATTTTTGTCCTGCTGGAAGTATTCATTCCCAGAAGAGTATACCATTAATACTACAGGATGTACTTTATTTGTGATAACACTTAAATACCCTTGGGCATTTAGACATTCTTACACACAACTCAAAGGACCCATGCAGTCCCAAGAAAACATCCCGCAAACTATAATTTTGCCTCTAACAGCTTGAAGAATTTTGACAATGCAGGTGGGATCCCCCTGCTTTCATTCTGTTTTCTTCACATTCTGCATCTGCTATCTGCATAGTATAGTTGAAAATGTGATACATTGGACCATGTGACCCTTTCCAGTCATCTATTGTCCAATCCTTGTGCTTTTTTGAAAACTGGTGACATCTGCTCTAAATCAAGGCCGACAGTTAGGCTTTCAAACAGGTCATCTGCTACCATATCCTATATGGCAGTGTTTCTCAAACTGTGGGGCGTGTCCCCTTTGGGGGGCATGACAACCCTACAAGGGTGGCACGAGCATATTGAATAGTCAAAAACAAAAGATTATTTAAACAAATTATTAACTTACTGAAAGTCAACAAATACATTCTGACATAATAAAAAAATAAAATACTCATTTACACTATAATACACTTATAAATGTATCAACACTGTACAATCTATTTTATAATTAATTTAACAATATTAAATTAAGGACAAGTTTAATAATTACCAGTGACCCCATGGATTTGTCATATATAAAATTATATGCCAACATTATCACTTATCTGGATAATTTGTACGGTTTATAAAATTAATCCCTTAAATGCCAATTAAAAATTACACAATTATTTCCCCAATGCCACCGTTTAGCATGTAGGTAAGCGTATGTGATGTATTGAGGGGGGAGGGGGTTAGAAAAGGAATAAACAAGTAAATCCTTTGCAAACACTGTCAAGGTCATTTTATTGCTTTCGAATGCCTTCGGAATAATTTTATGGATAGCAGTTCACAGAAAAGATAGTACTTCAGAGAGACATATATATACATCTGAGGGCAATTAACACATTGGCTGAGCGAGACGTTTATGTACGACGGAGGGACTTAAGAGGTTAAAGTAGTATTGTGGGTTTAGCGTCAAAGAAAAGGATTATTGAATTTAATACATCGCTATTGTATGGAGGGGGGCACAATACAAATTGTGATTGAATATTGGGTAGCAAACATTGAAAGTTTGAGAAGCACAGCTATATAGTGTAGTTTGTGGCAAATAGTTCTTTCACACACAGAGATGTTCAAAGTTACCCCTTGATTAAGATTCCCTGCCATTTGACCATAGAGTTGCTCTTCTGTTGAACTGGACACCCTTCGCAGTTCTACTTTCCGAGTGAGCATTCAGTAGCCTTTGACAACCACAAGCCTGACATTGAGACCTGGTTTTCTGCCAGGTAATCCACTCTCTATAAATATTAATACTGCTGAACACTTTACAAGTGCAGTTGTTTTGCTGGTACTGCTTATGACATTGCAAGCATCTACAAACTTACCACGCTCAATCTCAGATAAATCACATGGGGGGGGGGGGGGGGGGGGG
>BMAV01008400.1:152576-292346 GCA_019973955.1 Trichonephila inaurata madagascariensis | reverse complement strand
CCCCCCCCCCCCCCATTTCTTTGCAAACAACACAGTGCAATTGGTGTTTCACTATTCCTGGATTCCCTTTTAGCAGCTATCTCGCCTCCTAGTGGCAACAAAGTGAAGTTATGGTCAATTTCCATATAAGTGTCAAGGGGTTATAATAATTTGGCCACTCAGTGTATATACATGTTGAGTATTTTCTTTTATATGTAAATTATGTTCTTTTATTTTTATATAAAATTATTTTTATAGCCTTATACTTATTGCTGGCTGAAGTATGTTGGTCGATTTGCATATACACCTAATCATCCTAACTTATTATGTGCGTGGGTTACTGGTGAAGGAGCTGTTCTTATGGAATCCTTGAGTGATAATGAAATAGTTGGTGATTGTGTGAAACTCCTTCGACTCATATTTGGTAAAGAGATACCAGTACCAGGTAGAATATACAGGTAATTCATTTAGTTATAAAGATTATTATTTTTTATTATTAATTTGTAAATCAATTTAAATTACTGTATTTATTCAATTCTAAGCTACACCAAAATTCTCCACAAGTTTTTGTGAAAAATTGAAAAATTTATAAAAAGTTCATTAATACCTGTACTTAAGAAATTAAAAATTTTTTTTAAGGATAACTAATTAGAAATCAATAATTGATTTATTTTCCCATTATTAAAAACTTTTAAATACATACGTGATCCTGTAATTCCTCTAACTTGTCAGTGTCATATGTTCTGAAAAAGATTCATCACTCTCTCTCTCACAAATGATTTCGGAACTGGGGCCGACATCGCCATTTTTCCACATGATGTTGTCTTCCATGCCATCCCATGCATTTGTTATGCAACATTTTTTTAAAAAAACCCTCTTATAGTCTCATTGGAAGCTTTTTTCCAAGCAACAGATATACATTCTGAAATTTTCGAAGTTTTTGCCTTCTTGATTTTCTCGGAAGCATTTAAAGCGGGGTTTTCCAAACGCAACCAGTTTTCACACTCTCTTTTTACATAGTCCTTAAATGGCTTATTAATGCTTATATCAAGTGGCTGATGCTGGCTTGTCATACTGCCCAGGATTATCACCAAATTGCAACTTTTTCATCTCAGTTTCTTTTTTTAAAGAGTCTGTCAAATGGCCTTTAAACATGTCCATGTTTTGCATGTTTCGAGGATTTCAAAAAGCTCCTAGTCATTAATTTCACACTGAATTAGTCCAATTTTCCATTTTTTCTGAGGTCATCCAACCTTTTTCCTGAGTACATATGGTTAAGTTTTGGGGGAAAATTTTGCTTTTGGGCACTGATTTTCTGTTAAGAATTAAGTACAAAGGTAATTTATGGGTGTCTACTGTAACACAGAGCGATATAGGGATATTTTGTCTTTCGTATCTTGAACTCAAGATTTTCTCCCAATTCTCACCTTTTGAATTTACTGTACAATTCTATGGCATATCAGAGTACAGGGGAAAAGCTTCATTCACGTTTCCATTGTTCATGAATTCATACGCATATCTTGTTCATAAACCAATAATAGGGTGTTCAAATTGCACAAGTTTATTTTCAAAATCTGCAGGAAGTTTTTGGCAGATTAAAAATTTCCTCTGTCAAGAAAAATTCTTTCCTTCTCATACATTATTCACAAGAACTTCTTGAAGCTTTAAAATTCTCAATTCTAATTTATGAACAGCTTCTTTTGCCTTGCATTGCACAACTGGCAATGCTTTAGATCGAACTTCACACACAAATTGAGCCACACTATCATCTACTTCAAGATATCTTCCTTTCTTGGATCTAGTGAAAGACTTTGTCGTGAAGATTCACAAGCAAAAATCATTTAATATTGTTTATGCCATTGACATATATTTGTTTCATTTGTATCAAATTTTCTAGCTGTTACTCTGTTTCCATTTTCAGCTGTATATAAAACCGTCTTCCTTTTCATACTTGTGTCATAGTGAACTCATTTGAACGCTATTACTGATATTTGTGATGTTTAGGTGATTAAAAGAAAATGTATACAAAAAAATTTCCTGAATACGAGCAGACAGTGAAATTCAAGATAGACTGAATACTAAACTGCGAAATGTGATGAGTCATCGATGCTAGTGGCCAAAATGGACGGCAACATTTTTCATTTTGAAAGGAGTTGAAACTCAATTTTTCCATCTAACAAATATTTTTGCCCTTGATTCTAATATGCACCCAATTATCAGTGTCATTAACACTGGAAAAATAGTGTGGCTTAGATTCAAGTAAATACAGTGATATGTTTTGTTAATTGTCTGTATAAGATTCAAAGGTTGAGGATTTTTATTTCAATTTTTTAAAAGGCATTATTTTATTATTTGATACAAAAATAAATTGTTTTTAGTAATGTTTATCGAAGCTTATTATTTATGCCATGGTCACAAGTACACTAAGAATCAACTCTCAACTTTCAAAGTGTAGCATAACAATTGAATTCTGTTAGCTGCAGGTATTCTTTGTTTTCAATACAGATGAAAATGCAATTCATTCTTTTTATGACTTATTGAACATTCACTAAAAACAGTATATTAATCAGAATTTTTAATACTCTATTCTATGATTAAATCATTCTTGATAAATTATACTGTGATTTCTATTTTACCTGATTTTGGAATTCTATTTGAATGTTTGTAAACTAAGATTTTTAAGGAAATTGATTGCTCATAGTTAGATGCTTTCTTCTGCTTAATATTTGGTAACAAAAAGTGATTTTTGTGCATCACGCACTTAATATGTATTTTATTCTAATATATGGATTAGTTTGTGATTAAATACAAGCAATATGTTCTGATCTCCAAACAAGTATGTAAGCAAGTGTGACAATTAACAACTGTTATGGAATATGTCTTAATGGGGAAATAGTCTCTTCTGGAGCTGAAAAGGTTTCTGTATAAATTCACAAATATGCAAAGGAAACAATAATTATAATTCAAATGGAAAAAATATGTAAAATTATTACCTTTTAATAAGAAATATAAATAAAATTTCAAAATACTAGTTTATTTCTTATCACACATATGAATTTTGTATACAATCTGTGCTAGTCCAACTCTGCACTCTTTTTCTTTTTTGCTTGGGAAAATGAATGGAAAGAGAAATTTGCATTTGGTTCATGATCATCAATCTATGTTTCATGTGTTAAAGGAAAAAGGGGGTTAAAGATAAATGCTATGGCATTATAATTTTATTTACAAATAGATTTTGTACTCCTTCATGGGGTTGAACCAGTTTTCTGACTTGCTATATAAATATTTAGTTTTAATTTGAATGAAGCATTCTCATTTGGAACAGGTTTGGTTTGTTAAAATTTAGTTTTGAGATATTTATTTTGAATAGTGCAAATATGGATTTATTTCCAATGATCCTTGATGATGCATTATACAAACAAGTGTGCATACTTTTACAAAAAAAAATAGCAGTAATAAGATACCTGCACAGTGCTTATGACATACAAAAGCATTCTTTTCATTCCAAAGAATCTCAGTTTTTATTCTCTATCATGGACACTTTGAGAAGGATCTTTACTTGCATGATTTCCTAGACTTTACATGTTGATTGGTCAGATCTAATGGCTTTTGCAATACTGTGTGATCTCACCACAAAATTTGATGACGATACATTCTGTTAAGAATTAAAGTTGCAATTAAAATTGCAATTCCAGTTAGGCAGGTAAATATAAAGAATAAAGTACCATGTGATGCCTTGGCAGATTCAGATAATGAATTTTCAAAAAATTCCTCTCAATGAAATCAAAGCAGAGAACCTTAACATATACTTTTTTTTAAAACTCATTTCTATATTTTAGAAAAGAGACTAATAGAAATAATTTGTTTTTGTGTGAATTAAGATTTTTTCTAGGTGGAAGTTTTTCTTTTTTTAAATACACTGAGTGAATCCTGCATATGCTCAAAATTTGAAATTATTTGAGATGTAAATTTTTATTTGTGCATTATTATTGTGGCTGCAAAATATTCAACAATATTTTAAAAATTTTAATGATTGAAATATTTATTATTTTATATCAGAATCTTAGAATTAAAGATATGCTTTTTTATTGTAGATCCTCTTGGATGTCAGACCCTTTATCATGTGGATCCTATTCATATTTATCTGTAGATTGTGAGAAGGAAAATGTGACTAACCTTGATTTAGCTGAACCTGAATATACTGATTTGCCCTGTTCTAAGGTTTGAAAAAATTATTTATATATATTTGATTTTTTCAGTAATAAAGTTAAATAAATGTAAGAAATTTATTTTTGTAATTTTACTTACAACTTCCATTATTATTTCCTATCAACAGTATTAAAGTTTTGTATTAAATCTTATTATTATTCAAAAAAATGTCACCATTATCCTTTATGGTTATTTTGAATGAATTGTCTTATCTATGTACAGTTGTCAGGAGAAAAGTTTAGCATCCTTTAACTTTTGCAATCATCACTGTAGCTGAACAAAATTCGTATTACTGTGTTCTATTCATGTCTGAGTGGAAAATAAATAACATTAATAGAATAGTTGGCAAAAATTGTTAATGAAATTCAATAAGTAATTTTTTCATAACAGTAGTAATTTTGTCTTCTAATTTTTCATAAAATAAACTTAAGTTTAAACTTTAACAAAATTCTATAAAGTTTCTGAGTTATACCGGCTTTAGAAATGGGTTCCATATTGAAAAATTAGTTTGAAGCATTAGATTATATAATGTTCCTACTTAAAGCTCTGATTTACACCAATTTTAAGAAGATAATTTTCTGATTCTAAAAATACAAAATAATTGAAAAATAGGAATATGAATTATTAAATGCAGGTACAAGAAAGATGAATTTTAATGTATACTATTTTGTAACAGAATTTTTCGTTTCTTAAAATGTACTTCATCACATGCCTCATCAGGTTGAAATTTCCTGAGAATCAAATGTTTATTTCCCTCATCCTGCTCATATACTTTATTTCAGATATATTGTAAGCTTTTACTTCATACAAATAACACTGTTATCGCATTTCTATCAAGAACAATACTAGTGATTGGAGAGCTGTGCATATATTTGCGTATTTGGTTTAATATGTGTAATATTGTTCTCCAAAACTAAGCACTGTTTCAAGTCTTCACAGTAAGCTGGGAATAATGCTTCGAGTTCATCGTATCTTGTTGATAGTCGTGCTGAAGAGAGAATATTTGCATTGAGCATGCTATTTTTTCAATATTTCCCATCTCTCAATAGATGTAGAAAAGCAATTAATAAACCTCAGCAAGTAGGAAAATCATGTGGCTTCAAGGCAAAAATCAACATCATGTGTATCTGTCCAGTTAAATGAGTGTGCTGAATAGGGTATGAAGTAAGCAAGAAGACAAAATTTGAATATTCTAACTTAAAGATCCAGATAAATATCAAATATGTTAATCTCATTGTTGCATGATTGTCCATGACATTTCAAAATATCAAGACAGATGTCTACTATAGTCTTAGTATTCAAACCCTCTTAATTTTTTTGTCATCGTTAGGTGAAAACTTGATGAATCTTACAACATTTTTCCCATTTTTCTTTACATAACGCAAGATATACAGCAGCTGATCCATATAAAAAATGTCAGAAATTGAATCCACTATAAAAGAACAGAAATTTGAGGTTTTAACTTCACTGATATATATATTACAGGTCAATGTTTTCTTATCTTGTCGAGGAACTCATCATATATAGTTAATGTGAGATATGATGCTTATCCACACTATCTAGATTTTTAAATCTTCTGATGTGATCAGCCAAAAATATTAGATGAACTAATAGTTCTAGCTCATAACATTTCGTCATTCTTTGGACCAAATATTTCATTTGAGCCCCCTAAATAACCAACCGCAAGAACCCTGATCTTCTATGACTCTGTAACACTTTTACTCAACAGTTATTCAGTTACCAGCTGGTGAATTCTTCTCAGTTTGACTCCTTTTTATTTCAATATAAGCTTGTTTATTTCTCTGACTAACAAAATTTTCATGTTCATTCTGACGAAACATTCTTTAATTTCACTCATTTACTAAATGGGAATCAATCATCAATAAATTCTTCTCTTCTTTTCAGAGTTCCTAGGTATCACCATAACCTTAGTATCATAAAAACCTTGTCCCTAGGTATCACCATTCATCTATTTACTGCTGGAGTTATTGTTTTTAAATGCCTCCTCAATTGTGAAAAGTCTACTTGCTTATTTTGGTTTTGTCCAAATTATGATGCATAATCATGCAATTCATTTCTGTGTATTTAGGTTAAAAAAAAATTGAGACTGCTGTGTTGAAGAAGATAGCTGTGATGTTGATGTCAGCATGTGGATGCTCACATTGATGTACATTTAAAACTTCATTATTGATTTCAATGTGTTCATTTATTTTGCCATTTCATTTTCTTGTGCATTTTTGACAAAATCATATCATTGGGTTGGACATCATTGTACTGGGAAGCTGATGACAGCTATGTCCCTACGTTTTATTTGCTTTTTTACATCCTATGCCTTTTAATTTTTCTCTTCCTGAATTCGACTCCAAATGGTTTTAGTGGAGTTATTTCCACTTGTGAAAAGAATTCTCTTTCAGTGATGATTAGCCAGTTAACACATACCTTTACTAATTCTCAAATCCTTTATTTTTCATGTATCAAATCAAATATTTTTTGCAGATTCTGGCAACAGATTTGTCCTCAAATTCAAAAACAATGCTTTGAATTTATGAAGTATTCTGATATGTGTGGAATACATTTTCATGACTTTATTGTTGGGCAAAGTGCTACTCTACTTTTTTAAAATTGTATACTATTATTTCTATAATGTGTATTTTATTTTCTTATTACTTAATCATTCAAACTAGGAGCAATCAAAGAAAAAACATTAAAAATTTCCATGGTGTTTTTTTACATGCTTTTTTGTGAATTTTCTGTCATAATGTTGAAATGTTTGATTACATTTTTAAAATTTTAAACTATTCAGATAGATATGAATTTGTTATTATATGTATTGGGATATATCTTAGATATCTATATGGCTGCCCATCTGTTATATTGGTTAGTGATCCTGACTGCTATGCTGTATGGCCTTAGTTTGAATCCCGGAGAAGGCATGGATATTTGTAAATGTTATAGTGCCTGTACGGCATGGGGGCACTGTAAATATCTGTCAAGCCACAAGTCCTCTCGTTAGTTTGGTGGAAAGGGAACAGAGGTGGGAGGCCGCTGACCACCTCCAAGGTATTCTTCCTCAAATTTGAGGTGGAACCAAGCCAAATCATACTGTCACCTGTACAGTACTCAAAGCTACAACTAACAACAGGCATATGTCTAGCTCCTTGCTGCGTAAATTTCGTGGGGCTTGATCTGACTCCATTAGGCAGGTGGCAACATCAACAGATATCTATTCTCTGCATGGAGTTTAAAAACCATTGATTTATACTTTGCTTGGAATTTAAGAGACATATTTCCGTGTATTTTGGTTAACGCAGATATTAATATAAAGATCTGCGATATTTTTATATTTATATCAATTTCAATTGTATGATGAAAAGTAAAATTTTTAGCTTACAGGTAAAATATATTTTATACAAATTGATTTTTAAAATGTTGTGTAGAATAATGTGACTTAGTAGTTTACTTGCTAGTTATGCTTTACTATGACATCACTGCATATTGTTATGGGCTTAATAGTTGCCTTTTGAAATTTTGCTTTGATATCAGAAAAAGTTTTCAACATATTTGGAGCTGCATTAAAATCTTTTTTTTTTTCCTTCTAAAAAAAGTCAAAAATCAGTAAAAAAAGGGGGAAAGAAATCCATTACTCTTATGTGAACTTCAAGACTTTATTTAACATGTTTTGGATTACCAATTTGGGTCAAATATACACCGTTTTGTTCTATATTCTGTTGCTATTTTAAAGGATGCTTCATAGTGTCTCTCTCTCAGAAGTTTTGGTCTCTTCTAGCAAAAAATTCCAGTAATCGATTTTTACGATCTCTTGATTCCAATTTCTTATCATTAAGGAAATTTTGTAATGCAGGAAAAATACAGTAATCACGTGGTGTCAGGTCCGGACTATATGATGGATGCATCAAAACTTCCCAACCAGACAGGCAAATAGGTTATTTTTATGTGAACTAAAGATACACTACATAAGGGGTTTTGCGAAAATCGAACCATAAAGGGGTTAAGAGGCATTGCAGATAAATATATTGCCGTTTTTAAACTATTAGATCTACAGATTTGAAATTTGGTTGACATGTTTTTTTCGTGGGCTAGAGTTCCTCTAAGAGCGGGTTTTGTGAAAATCGTCCCCCTAAAGGTAGGGGGTTGAGAGGAGTTAAGAAGCGTGACAAAAATACCTGTTTTTGAACTCTGTTAGATGCACATACTTAAAATTTGGTAAGCATACTTCTTTTGCTCAATAGAGATCCGTTAAGAAGTGATTTTACGAAAATTGACTCTTATAGGGGAGGGGAATTACTGGGGCGAATTGATAAAAAAATATTCCCGTTTTTGAACTACTACTTCTACAGTAACAAAATGCATGTTTCAGTTGTTGAATTGAAATCTGCCAAGAATGGGTCTTATGGAAATTGACTCTCAAAGGGGGTTAAGGGGCTTATTGATAAAAAAAAATAATTCGTTTTTGATTAAATTTATACTTTAAATTTGGCAACCATGTTTATTTTATTGACTAGTGATCCACTAAAAATGGGTTTTATGAAAAGCCACTTAGGGGAAGCGGTTTACGGGAGCGTAAAAGGTAATTCTGCTTCAGTTTTAGATATTATTTTTTTAGAAATTTTGTCCTTTTTTAAAAAATTAAGAGGTGGGAGTTATAATTTTTTAATACGGTCGAACACTTAATGCTAGGACTTAGATCTCAATAATTTATACATATGTAAACAGTGTTTATTCATACAGCGTTATAAATACCCAGCGAAGCGAGCGATAACAGCTAGTATTTTTTCATAAAAAATCATACCTCAAGTGAAAATGGTTAAATATATTAGAAATGTGCGCTTTCTCATTCCTTTTGTTTTAAAACCAGACTGAGTCACAGCAATGCGTGTCAAGGTACAGCTAATATATATATATAGTTCATTATATTTCTCATCAATTTCTCTTCAATTACTCTATTCACTTAGAATAGTTTTTCTTTCTATTTATTGCTATAGTGTCATGTAGAGGACGCCATAGTTAAATTGAAAGTTAAAAAGAGGCACACTTATAACAGATAATAACACCACTATGCAAATGGTGTTTATGCTGTAGACATGCATTCTTATATTTTTATTGTTCCAGATCCCTAAGAATTTTGGTAAGTTATGATCATAAATATCGGTTTGTTTCAATATGTAACTTTGTACAATTTTTCAATTGTCATTCATTTAATTTTATTTGTCATAAATAGTACTATAGTTTTCACGTGCTTTTATTAGGCTTAACTTCGTTTTTCTTTTTAAGTTTTTTTCTTCACTTTTTATTGCACTATTATGTTGAAATTTTCTGCTGTAGGGGAAGGTTGGATCCTGTAAAGCAAGCTTACCCTATTTTTATGTCCTAAATCAGTGACAGGTCTAGAAAACATAATAGTTTTTTATTCTGATCTTTTGACTTTTTATATGTCTACTTATATTTTGGAGGGTTTTTATAGGGTTTCAAATTCACATTTTCATCCATTCTTTGCTTTGTAGGATGTACAATTTGTCTATACTTATTTTATTATACTATACTATATGTATATCCTGTAATCTCAGTCTTAAGCTAAACTAAATGTAATAAATCCGAGGTTGAGTTCAATGAAATCTCCTTTTGTGTAACAAATATTTATTAATTTAGGTTAGGTTACACAAAGACAACAAATATTAAGGACAAAGAGCATGGATGGTTTTTCATGGTGACCATATTCTCTTTCCTCACATGGCAAGTCACTATTCTTTTATATTAACTTTTATTAGTCGATAATATTACATTTCATAATAAATTGTTAATGCGAGAACACTTTTGAGAGCCATTGTATATATTTTCGGCTCAAACTTCTACTGATTCGAAAGAAATATTTTCCGAGAAAAGTATTAAACTATAAATTTATCTGTTGTATATCAGCTTAGTGTTTTTCTTGTAATTATTAGCAGATTTAATTTTAGATACGTTTGTTTTTTATGTTTATAGTTTACTACTATTTTATCTTAATCGTAACTTTTCGAAATTGCATTGCCTTTCAAAAAATGTTGTTAGTATTGATAATAGTGCCGAAATTCTAGTATTCAAGTGAAATGTGTGAATACTAATTACTTTTTTCCTCCATTTTCCAAGGAACAGAGGATTTCTGGAGTATTTTTTTTTTTTTTTAAAGATGAAATATATGAAGGGATAACAACACACAAGTTTTGAGAAGACAAAACTGGCTTATAGGGATTAAAAACCTCAAATGAGTTAAGCAGAATGTGATCTCCATTGGAAAGTAGCTCAATCAAAGAATAACCTATTTAAAGAATGAGTGATAACTTTGAGTGTGTGGTAAATTGAATTTTTTTTTAATTGCAGTTAGGTGTTTTCCCTTTTTTTCCCCGTATTTTTGTCTTTTGTTCACCGTTTGCTTTGTTCGTCGCTTAAAACCATGGCTTATTGTTTTTGTTACTGTTTTGTTTATGCTAACTATCTTTCAAGCCAAAAATGTGTTTTTTTTTTGTTTTGTTTTGTAGTTGCCTTGACTTTTTTTTAAACTAAAATACAATAACATTCCAAATATTTGAAAAAAAAATTATGTTTGCATGTGTGCGTATTCACTTAAATGCATATAGGGTTTATACAGAAACCTACTTTTTGAAAAACCAGTTTTTGAATTCAATATTTCCAAAAAAAAAAGAGTAGGGAAAAATATTTTATTTAATTTTAAAAATAACAAAAACGAAATCAATATTAAAATTAAAATATTGAAGAAAAAAAATTAAGGATTACATATACCAGCATTTTCCAACCTGTGGTTCACGTGCCATTGGTGGTACGCAAAAAATAGTCAAGATTGGCGGACATAAAGAATAAAAAAAAAATAATAATAATAAAATCAAAAAAATACCATAGAAACGTTTCTCTTCCTATAATTCATAAAAATGATTTTAATTTACAACATTTTTCAGTAAAGTTGCTGATATGTATAGGCGGGGATCGAAAATCCGGCAATCGATATCGTTTTTTTGGAGTGCACTTTTAAATTTAGTCGTTAGCCATGTGTAACTTGAGATGTCGCCATCACTGCTGTGTGCTCACCGCGTGGCTGACTAGTGTTGGTTATTGCTTATGATTGTATGGTCTTTGTTTATTAAAATTCATTGATCCCCGTATTGATTAACTTTTTTTAATAAGCCAGGGAACAATGGTAAAGAACCGGTACGTCCCAAAATCTCAAGCAAAACACGAACAGTGATGTATTGCCAGAGTTCTACAAATAACAGATTTAAAAATTCAGTGCGAAACGCTGAAATCGCGCAGTCTTCAGTTCCTCAAAGAGGCATTAAGAGAAAATATTGTGGTGAATATATAAAATATGGTTTTAGTATACTGGAGACGAAAAATGTTCTAAGCCGAAAAGTGTGTAGTTTGTGATGTAGTGCTTTCAAATGGATGCACGAAGCCTTCGTGGTTGGATCCTAACTGGACACACTGCTTGGCGACAAAAATTTTGGCGCCTAAGACCGTCACCCCCGATTTTCTTCGTTTTCGTCCATGGCGTCATTTTTTGAAACACGGGTTTTTGGCGCCATTTGGCAAAAAAAATGGTGCCAAAAACAGCAGTGTGCCCAGCTAGGATTTTACCAGCCTTCATTTCTTTCGCAACTTCTACGTACAAAACGTACAGATTACAAAAACAAAGATTGCGTTTTTAAACGTTTAGAAGAGCAAAAGAACGTGTCTATATAATCATCTTGCATTGTACCTGCTAATAAGGATAATGCACGATGTTAGGGTATTTACGTATTATCACAACCTGTTGGCGACATTATGTGAAACGAAGCACCTAGGTGCCAATTCAGCACGTAGGAAATCGGAGTTGCCAACTTGGCGAGTTATTAATAGAGTTGTGTGTGTGGTGATTGTTGCGATAATACGTAAGTACCGATGTTAGTTAATTACATTAATTACCATATCACTAAATAAAATTATAGTCATCAAATAGCAGAAAAATTAATTTTACCTTGTACAAAGGATGCCGTAAACTTATGATTGACCAAAAATATATCCAAAAAATTAATTGTATTCCTCTTTCAAACCTTACGGTATCGAGAAGAATTTATAATATGTCCGAGGATATCGAGAAAAAAGTGATAAAGAGTGTAAAAAAAAGTAAATTTTTCTCACTTTAAGTAGATGAGATTACAGACAAAACAAACAATGCTGTATTGCTTGTTATTGTTAAGTACATTAAAGACAATCAATTTGATGACAATCTTTTACTTCGTCATTTTCTCTCCACACGCACAATGGGTAAAGAATTATTTAAAGCTATTGATGATTATTTTTTATTGAAAGATATTAGTTGGTCAAACTGTTGTGGATTGTGTGCTGATGGCGCCAAGTCAATATGTTAGGTTTACGTATTAATCTTCGGGGACGCGTCTTAAATGTAGATCCTAATGTAATTTGGAGCCACTGCTGTATCCGTAGGCAAAATCTTATGACAAAGCGCCTTCCAGAAGAATTGAAGCTCGTTTTCAACAATTCGGTAAAGATTATTAATTTTATAAAAAAAAGCTTCACAAACTCTGGAATTTCTAAAGTTAGTGCGAAGACTTGATGAGTCTTCATACTTCTCTACTCTTTTATACGTAAGTGAGATGGCTATAAGTCGCCGGAATCTGCATCAATAATGTTTTTTGAGCTTTGGACAAACTCCAAAATGTCTTTGTCTGCCATATATAATTGAGGCTTTACGTACATTATCATCATCTGCTTCAACGGATTCTGTCTATGATACAGCTAAACCAAGGGTGGGCAAACTTTTCCAGGGTACGGGCTACTTCTAATTTTTTTTCAAGGTATTGCAGAGTCCACGCAGTGGCACGCACAGGAATTTTTCAACAAAGGGGAGGGGGCAAGGGTCGAAAGTCCACAACAAAAAACAGTAAAAAATAAATTATTGAATTAATAATTAGAATTAATCAGTAAAATTAATTATTAATAGCAATTACTTACTTTAATTTTTTGTACAAAATAACACATAGGATTATAATCAATCGGGAAAAAATCAAGGGTGATGGGGGGTTCGGACCTGGGACCCCCCACCCTTCCTTATATGGGCCACTGGATCCACCCAATGGTTTAAGTGTGATGAGCTAAGCAAAAAGTCTACAATATTTATTATAACTAATTATTGGCAAGGAATATGTACTTACCTACATAACTACATTAAAAAAAGAGCTTACACTTATAAGACCACGTTTAAAGAAAAAAGCAAGATATAAACATAATAATAATAGCCATAAATATAATAATATCACATTATGCATTTATTATCAAGCAATTAAAAATACATTATACATTTCATCTAAAGTTAGTTCTCGTAGTTATAGTCAGTTGAAGACCTAGTCTGTTTTCTATCAGGCAATCTTGAATATTTCGGTTTATAATTACTAACTGCTAATCTTCAGGTGGTCACCCCAAAATGTCTTGGTGATCGACTTAATGCCCACCCATGAGTTAGACACAGTTCAATAACATAGAAACTTTCTCAAACATTTCATTAAGGTATCCGACTACGTTCGGAACCGTGATTTTGCAAAAGCGTATAAACGGATAATATTTATGATATTTAGTGTCACTTAGGTTAGAAAATGTATATAAAATTATTTTAAGAATAGTATTACAATAAAAATTTATTTAAATACAATATTTTGACAAAAAATGAACATAGAATGACCAATTCTCCTTTTGTGAAAAATCCTTCTATTATAATAATATTTTGCCTGTATATATCTCAGACCTTTGTACAGAGGCTCAACCGAAATTTTGGAAATATTCAACCTAGAAGTGGGTTATCCATGTTTTACCACAACAGAGGGGAGAAATTTTAAGAAAAAAACGCCGATAATTATTTCATTTGGTTGTAACACAGAAAATAATGTGAATTTTTCAAAAATCGTAGTTGAGCCTCTGTACAGAGGTCTAAGCTATATACAGGCAAAATATTATTATAATAGAAGCATTTTTCACGAAAGGAGAACATTTTGAAAAAAGGTTATTCTAAGTTAATTTTTTGCCGAAGTATTGTATTTAAATAATTTTTCTTGTCAAAATGTCCTTAAAACAATTTTATACATGTATTCTAATCTAAGTGACTTTAAATATCATGAAAATTATCCATTTATGCATTTAAAATCACGGATCCGAACGTAGTCTGATACCTTAAGGGTCTGGTGTTTTCCGTATTTTCTTCATTCCCAGTAGGAAAAAAAATGCATGAATGTGCACTAGTAGTTTGCCGGGACCGTTGCATTATTTCGTGTTAACCGATATTTCGTCTTAAATGTTTTCGCGTTAAACGTATTTTACTGTACGTATATAGGTTAGAGTGAATTTATAATCCGTCACAGTGGCACACACAAGGAAGGTGTCCCCGGGTCCAGAACCGCCCCTCCCCATCACCCTTGATTGATTTTTTTTTTCGATTGATTAAATTTTTTGTGTATATAGTACATAGTCGGATTGTACATATGTACTAACATAAAATAAATCGGTCAGACACGTCTCATCTACGTGCGCAGGCGCAGCTGCGACTCGCAACGTTAAAAAAAAAACGTGTTTGCTGCCCGTTGCATAGAATGAATAGCAAATCAAAGGTTTAAAATTAATTTTTACATTGTAATATGAATTCTTTAAACTGGTTTTCTTAATTTAAATACCGGGTTTGAAAAACCTTCAAACCCTAATCACCATCCACATCCAAAGTTGGTGTGTATCAGAAGAAGATTATGTTGTGTTGGTGAGATAACAAGGGTATAGTGCACTACGATTTGCTGATAGAAAATGAAACGGCCGTTACTGTTTGCTACTTGATACTTTTAATAAAGAAATTCAGCCTAAACGTACATCTTTGGCCAGCAGAAAGGGTGTGATTCTTCATCACGACAACGCTAGCCTACCCGCGGCAAAAACATTGCTTAAAAAATTGCTGTTGGGTTGGGAAATTTTACCTCATCCAGCATATATTCCTCATATTGCACCATCTGACTATTATCTGTTCATTCCGCTGCAAAACTTTCTTGATGGAAATAAATATATAAATTATGAGGGTGCCGAAATAATAGTGGAAGAATATTTTGTCTCCAAAACAGAGGACTTCTTTTCCAGGGAGTTAGATAAGCTGGCAGACAGTTGTAACTAAGAACATTATATTTTAGATTAAATTCTAAATAAAAAGTGAATTTTTTTTCTTTATAAAAAACAGACAGAACTTTACCTTACAGCCATTACTATCGCGTTGTTGTATTTTGTATGTGACCCAGGACACAACTCTTCTTTTTCCATTGTGGATTAAGGAAGCTGAAAGGATAACCTTAATTCATTGGGAATCCCCCCAGTACCTTAAAAGTAAACTATCGCTTAATGTCAGTCATAACTTCTAAAAATTGCAAAACAATTTTTATTCCAGAATCTAATATAATTATTTGATTTCAGGATTTTATATGCTAATAAAAGTTTTGTATTGCTTACTTATATTTCATAGATCAATACCGATTATTCGCAACTGTTTGAACAAATATCCTCTTGTAATATGTGATGAAAATGGCATGGTTACTTTAAATTTTCTATCAGTATTTTCGATTAAAAATTATGAATTACATTACACGTACAATTTTTTTTTTTCGCAGAAAATGTTTTTCATGTTAATTTTCAATTCTTTAACAATAAAACTTTCTAAAAGACGTAATTGTAATAAAAAATAGTATATTACGCTTGCATTGTGTGCTTTATTTTTCTGCGTGTTATGTATTGTGTACTATTTGTTGTCAAATCTATCTTACTTTATCAATTTATGTATCCTATAAAACTTATCCTATAAACTTAACTATAAAACTTTATCCTTTATATATCGAATTGTCTTGTACAGATGTTTTGATGTAGAACTTGATTGTCCAAAGATAAAACCTTATATACATTTTCTGTTACATGTAGTCTACACGCACTTTTTGTAATTGTATATTTTTTACTTCTCTCGAAGTAAGGTAAGAAAATTATGACAATGTCTCATTTTTAATTTTAGCTTTTACTTGGTTTTTTTTTTATATGTATCGACATCGTACTGTTCTAGCTTTTCCTGAATTTGAATGAATTTTGTTAAATTATTTAAAACAATGTGTTAAGTTTTAAAAATTAAGTAAAATTGCAGGTACGTATTATCGCAACCTATCGGCAACATTATATGAAACGAAGCACACGATTGCCAGTGTACTAAATCCATGATGGTCACATGATAACGGCAATCACGTGTTTCCCATTGATTAAAAATTTACATACTAGTTGTTCAACTTGTAAAGTTTAGATAACATTTAAAATTTGATATGATTGGGGGTAAAGAGTTCACATGTTAAAATTCTTCAAATAGTTTTCAAAATTATACGAATACTTTTAAATTAAGTGCATTTTGTTTAACTATGTGCATTATTATATCGTTGACAAATATTACTTTCTAAAAGAAAGTTTTTGCAAAAGCAAAAGTTAGCAACAGTGAAGCACGTGAACTAATTGGCTGTGTGTGGAACCGCGTGATTATATTTATGATATAATTATGGCCTCGCATTAATTTATAACTAGGGCCCAAAACACGTGGCTCAGTTATCATGTGAATATCACATCACATGAATTTAGTCCATTCAGAGCATACGACACATCCGAAATTGGGGTTGCCACCTTTGCGAATTATCTTGAACGTTGGCGATTGTTGCGGTAGTACGTAAGTACCAAATTGAGCATTAGTCATACTTTTAAGATAAAATTATTTAGTTTATTAACATTAACTGTAAAATAATGGATTAGATTTTAATATTTATGTTTACCTGTTTTTCCGAGATTTTAAAATGTCGCTTTTGAAATTTTGTTCATGTATATAATTTCTTTTGCTCGTTTATTTCTCATTTATATAGAGAACAAATATTTCATTTTTAAATGAAATTAATGGCTAGATTTCTGTTTTCAGCATCCTGTATTATTGTTCGCAGGGGAGGCAGCGCATGATAAATATTATTCTACAGTACACGGGGCATATGAAACTGGGATACGTGAAGCTGAAAGAATATTTCAACATTATAGGTATTTTTCCCACTTGCTCTCATTCAGTAGTTACTTTCGTTTTTCTGCTTTAAATTTGTACCAGAAAGAGAATATTAGAATTATAAACAAATTATTATTTTTATTTTATGAAATAAGCCGGCTGGGTGGTGTAGTTGATTTGGCGCTGGTCTTGTACGCCTAAGCTTGCTGGTTCGACCGTGGCCGAGGGCTGCGGTAGCCCAGTAGTCAAGGTATCAGATAATGGCAGGCATGTCATGAGTTCGAGCCCAGTACTACTAAAGACCCGCCGTGTGGGGCAGCGATGCACGTTAAATCTGTCGAGAGCTGAAACGTCCTCCCGTTGGTGTGGTGTTGTAGTTGGGAGGGGGGGGCAGCTCAGGTGTCGTCCACGTCACTTGACCATGGCTCAAAATTACGTGGTCGTCGCCAAAAGCCCTCGTGTAGCTGAACGGTGCGACGTTAATATTCAATCAATCAATCAACCGTTGGTGTGGTGTGGTAGTTAGGAGAGGAGGTGCCAGCTCAGGTGTCGTCCACGTCACTTGACCATGGTTCAAAATTACGTGGTCCGTCGCCAAAAGCCCTCGTGTAGCTGAACAGTGCGACGTTTATATTCACTCACTCGACCTTGGCCGAAGTCGGTGGATTTTCTTGTCGTATGATTATGATGTGGCATTGTAAAAGATCCTTTGAGTGCCTGTTTGTCTTGGGTGCCCTCGGCAAAATTAAATTCTTAGTACCATTTCGCATCGTTAGAAATAAGGTGCCTTTCCTCTGGGGAGGAAACTGGCCGTCAAAATTACTTGTGACGATTGGTATACCAACTGTATGGTGCCGCACTGACAAAAAAAAAGTACCAGCTCTCGGGGAATGTACTAGGTCTGCTATAGTTAAATACCAATCTGCAGCCCTATTAGAATTTTTCAAAAAAATATGAAATAATGATCGTTTAAAGCATTTGGAATAATATTTTTGAAAAAACTTCGAACAATTATATTTGCTTCGTATTTAACTGAGAATTCATTAAGCAGAATGTATATAATTCTGAAAACTTTCATGATAAGACTAGAAAATATGACTTGTGATTTTTATTTATTTATTTATTTTTTGTTAAATGTGAACATTGATGTACTGATCATTCTATTCGAAAAAATAATGCTGTGTGGAGAAAGAGATTTTTTTTCCTCTGATCTAGAACTTTTGAATCCAATGCTAGCATTCATTTTAAACGTAATAATCGAAAAATTTGGTTTTTAATAAAAGTACTCTCTTTACTAATATAATACATATTACATGATTAGTTTGTTAAAAGTGTGTTGTTTGTACTTTTTTTTTTTGCAGATTTATTTATACATTTAAAAATTTATGTAACCGCAATAAAAGACAGTCGGACCTCCATTTTATGAATTTCTCTTTAGCCGATTTTTCTATTTTGCGAACCTTTTCCTGGAACCACACACACAAGAGCATTTTTCTGTTTTCTTCATAAAATAACCTCCAAATAGCGAATTGCATTTTCTATTTAATGAATTTTTTCTCTTGTGATTCAATTTTTTCCCCTATTTTAAAAATATTTCTGGACATTTCAAATTATTCTCTTTTAACCCATTTTGTGGTAATCATTGGCCTTGGAACTAGTTTTACTAGGTGCCTAACTCACCTAGAGCAACAAAATTGCTGTAGAAAAAAATTCCTATAGAAAACAAAATTCCTATAGAAAATTCAAATAAAAGTAACAGATTTTTATTAGTAATTTAAACTCTAGGACACATGTGGTTCTGTTTGCTTATAATTACTCGTTTTAAATTCATGTATGTATAGTAATATTATTTGTAGGCTTAAAATCAGAAAATGTCATTAAAATTCATTAATTTTAATATAAATTTTTTCTAAAAGTTGAAAATACAGTGTATTCCAGGATTTTTTTTTTCCTTGTAGATTTTTTTTTGATGGGCAAAATTTGTAAAATGAAAAGATATTAATTTACAAAAAAAAAAGTGTGTGAATAGTTACTTTTCAAAATATTATATAGTGTTTATGAATTTAAAATTTGTATTACATGGTTTCTAAAGTACAATAAAAGATGAATCTCCATGTAACGAATTTTCCACATAACAAACTTTTTTCGGGATTTAGCAACTTTGTTAAATAGAAGTCCGACTGTATAAATATGTCAAGTTCAAAAATAAATATATGTTTCTGCATAACTAAAGAATAAAAGAGCTTTACTTTTTTATATTGCATTACATAGAGAATAGTAGTTAGATGAATGATTGTATTATTAGAATCAAATTACAGAGTTTATAACATTGTATTAACTCATTTTAAAATGCTCCTTTGTGTTTGATCTTTTTTCAGAAACCCAATAAATCTAATAAATAATTTGGAATCGATGGCTGATATATCATTGAACGAAAAAAGTGTACGAGATAATTTCCATGTAGTAATTGTGGGAGCTGGAATATCTGGCCTTTCGTGTGCTCTGCAATTATATAAAAATAATTTCTCGAAGATAACAATTTTAGAAGCTCAAGATAAAGTTGGAGGTCGGATATCGACTGTCCGATTTAGTAAGTTCACCTTATATTTTTATCAAAATTGAATTTCATCTTAGTTTTCTGTTCACTTAGACATTAATTTATGAGTTAAATAATAGCCGTTCTCAATTTATAGTTTTCATTATATTAATTATGTAAGATATGGGATTTGTACCAGTGTTTTTATAACTTGAATTCTACTCATATTTAAGATTTATAAATCATGAATCAGATCAAAAGGCTGCTACATTTATCCTTATTAACATCTCGCTACATGCAATTTGTAAATGTGTCATTCATTAAAGTGAAATGTCATTGTATGAAATCGTTGAAAAATGGCTAATAAAAATAATCAATAAATGAGGAGGATCCAATCTGTGTTTTTTTATTTTTTCTTGCTCTTTATCTTCCTCAAACTGTGGGTGTAAACTATAAGATTGAGATAGCATGTTTAAGTATCTCCAAAAAAAAGACTTATTAATGTTTTATAACCTTTTACTGTATTTTCAGTGAGAATTCTACAAAAAAAAAAGTCTCCAGAAAAGTAAATGAGCAGTAATTTTAATTAAGTAATGCATCTAAGAAATTTTCAAAATCAGCCAGTCTGTGTGAAAAAAACATATTTATATTACCATTAATGAAGTTCATCAAGTGCATCTTAAAATTTCTTATGAAACTGTAACCGAATGTCTCATTTCTTTGTTACTATTTAATGTGTGTGTGTTTGTGTAATACTGGTGAATTTTTTCTTGAAGGATTTTGATTCATAATGGTCTTGAACCCTCCTAGACTTTGCATGATAGTTAAATTTCTAGTGTAGTTGGACAGATTACTCATCTGCTAAATTCCTCAGTTTTGCCGAGATTGCATTTTTTGTTCACTATATTTTAAATTTAAAATACATTTTCCTATATTTCTTTTTTAAACAGTAACAAAATACATCCTTTTATCTACCATTAAATATATTAATATTAAAAATGCAAACTTTTTTAATTAAGTTCTAAGTTTTTATTTTTATTGTTTTCAACAGATGATTGTTTCCTGGAATTGGGTGCACAATGGATTCATGGCTGTGATAATCTTATTTTCGATTTTTCTAAAGCTAATAAACTTATTCCTGAGATATTAGAAGAATCGGCCTGTGAGGGTAAAGGTACCTTTTGTACTTGTAATGGAAATGTGATTGAAGCTTCTCTTGTTGAAGAAGTAAGGAAAGTAATAAATGGTTTGAAGTCAGAATTAGAAGGAGGACAGTATGATGCCCAAAAGACTGATTCAGTTTCAACATTTTTTTCTAGAGCTTTCTCGTCATACCTTGCTCAGTTGTCTGATGATTCCAATATTGATATTAAAAGAGCATTGTTTGATTGGTGCATGAAATTTGAATCGATTGACAACGCTGCTCGTGATTTAAATGATATTGCTGTGCAAAGTTTTACTGAATGGGATAACTGCCCTGAAGAATTGTACCACATCGAATTTTCAAATGGATTTCACTCCTTCTTAGACACTGTTCTTTCTCAGTTACCAAATGATATAATACACCTCAAAACACCGGTGAAATGCATCAAGTGGTCTAGTAATTTAAATAGTTTTTATAACCATATGTTCGTTCAAAATCGATCAGAAGATAGTTTTCCCATTCTCCTGGAATGTGACAATGGAGAAAAGTTTTATGCTGATAGTGTTATTGTCACTGCATCTATTGGATTCTTAAAAGAAAATATAGATTCATTTTTTTCTCCACCCTTGCCTCAAAACAAACTAGAAGCTCTTGCTAATGTTGGATTTGAAACTGTTAATAAGATTTTTTTAATATTTGATAAGCCGTTTTGGAAATCTGATGATCTGGGTTTTCAGCTTGTTTGGGAAAATACAAGAACTCAGCAGTGTGAAGAACTTTCAGCTCAAGTAAGGATTTTGTTATGTTTTTAACAAAAATCAAATGTAATACATATCTTAAATAATGTTTTTTTAAAAAATTAATATGGCATAATTTTGTGGTAGAAACTTTTGATTTTTCATTACAAATATAATTATTTTATTTTAATTACATATCCTTAAATTATCCAATCAGTAAATATTTAGAAAAAATGTTTTTATTCTAATTGTTATATAGACAGGAATATCACTGCTTACATACATTAATTATTTATGCAAGCATCTTATTTACTTTTTAACTTTAAAAGAGATTTTTCATGACAATTAATATTATTCGTGTCTATATAAACCCACACATTAAATTGCTGTTATTCTAACGGAATCCTAAACAATATGTTTGAATATAGCAAGACAGTAGAGATCAAAATAGATAGCCACAGCAATGCAACAGAAAACTCTTATGCTTAGAGCTATTAAGGCTGGACTAAACATAGTTTCAATTTCCCCTGTATTTGGTCATATTTGGCAGAAATAAAAAAAAAGTTAGTTAAAACTTTTTTTGTAATAGAAAAAAATTAAAATTGTAACTCGCGGTTTAATTCTAAGACCGAAATGTAGTGGCAGTACTTGTAACGGAAGTGTTACCGAATGAAACACTGTATTACTGTCAGAGAGAGTTTAGAACTGAATGAGTGAGCATTACCCCTCTTGCTGTCCAATCATGGACTATGTAATTTACTTAATTTTCACTTATTTCCTGTAAATGTGTACCCTGAATTGTGTCTAAGTGTCTGTCCATTGTAACTGTGTTATTTTATGTCATTAAAATATTTTAATTACTCCCGAGATTTTGTCCATTACTTTTGGTTTACCCCAGTAATGACGTAAGAGACCATTACAAAATTAATTTTTAAGTATAAAAAAACCATATAATCCTGTTCTACAAAATAATAATTTACAAACTTAAAAGTTTGTAAAAAATTTTTAAATACTAAAATAATATTAAAAATAACTAAAAATAGTATACCAACTTCCCTATGAGTGAGCCCAATGACTGAATGTAAATTTGATATAAGATCTATACAGAGACTCAGATTATGACACTAAATTTAGAAGGTTTATTTGACTTTTTTCCTTTTAAGAATCAAAATTCCATTTAAAATACTCAGAAAGTTAAAAAAATTCTTATTGCTTGCACTGGTCTAACGGAAAATGTTTTTTAAAAAAAAAAACACGTTTTTCAAAAATAAGTTGTTTTTTTTTTAGATTAGTGGATTTGTTTTTCAGCCGACCCTTTTGCCTTTAAAAGAATCCCAAAAATTCTCAGCTTATTCATGAAAATATATGGTATCTGTATTTACAGACACAAAGAATGCTCCAAAAATAAGTTAAATCAGTTTTTCTCAGAGAAGTTGCATTACAACAACAATAACATAAAAGAAAAAATATTTTGAATTCATGATGGGGGAGCAATGACACATGCTCAGAATACCAAAAAATAAAAATAAGTTGCAGGCCAACGTGCTTGAACAAGTGAAAACTGGCTTAGGCATATGAAGCAAATTAAAATTCTCCATTTGCTACAAGAAATCAGGATGCTTGAGTCAAAGGGTTTTGTACTTGAATGATAATGCAAGACCCCACTCAACAAGAGATATTGTGGGATGCATTCGTCGTCTGGTATAAGAGAGATTGAGACACGCAGATTACATCCTCGATCTTGTCGCGTTAGAGCAGCGATACTCAACCTGCGGCCCACTGGCCCGGTCATGGCCCATTGCTCTGAGAAGTTTACTTATTTAAGAACATTGTATTAAAAATTTGGCGGGAAATTCTTTGTCACAAAATCAAATATATCAATTTTGTTTTTTACTGTCGGTGTCGTACGGGTGCGAATTGATATTCTTTTTCTATTTGGAATGGTTACGGTTATTGAAAACAGACAACAGTGGAGTAGCAACAATTTTATTTGTGGAACTAATTTCTAACTATCATTAATATCTTGCAAGTGAAAAATATTCAAAGAAAATAGATCGTTTCAAGACGATTGGGAGGTTGACTATTTTGTAGTGAAAAAAACATGGATCAGTAATTGTTTGATTTGTCACAATAGTGCTGTATTTAAAAACTACCAATAAACAGGAATCATTCACTGACACTTTTCCTCGAAGATCTCTTTCAAGAGGTGATAAATAGGCTTTCTTGAATAATCTTTGCAACAGCAACAAAGTGTTTTGTCAGTGGTTATATCACAGAGGTAACAAAGACATCCTATGAAGTTTGTTATATTATTGGTAATCATATGAAACCGTTTACTGATGCAGAAATTGTGAAGGAGTGTATCTTAAATGTTTCTAATTTAGTGTTAGTGACAAAAATAAGAAAATATAAAAAATAATAATTAAAAAAAGCAAAACAGAAGCTATATAATATTTTGATCAGTTTTTCTTATTTTAAATTACCAATGTTATCTTGGTCTTAAAGCATTTGTCCCTTCTACCATTTATCCTCATGTTGCGGTCCACGTGAAATAGCTGACATATGTATGCGTCCCAGCAGAGAAAAAGGTTGAGTACCCCTGCATTAAAGTTTGATAGTTTTCTTGCTTTGAAGCTAGTACTATCAAGACTTCACTCACTTCAGGAAAAAAACGAAGTGCAAGCTATGAAGCTCTTCCTGAAGTTGCTGGGTATTTATATTGAAATTTATTTCACTGTACATTAAATGTATCAATATCAATGGAGACTAAGAGGAAATGTTGTCTAAAAGACTGCCTTAAGTTGTGACCTTAAGTTTTTGTTGTTAGTAATACAGCTTCCCTGGGGAAAAAAGCTGACGGAACTTATTTTCAGTACAACCCTCATGTATAGTAATGGACATGGTTTGATTTTGAATCAAAATCTTTGATTCTATACTGATTTTAATGTCTCGCTAATACTTTTGCTTCATAAAATTTAGAATCCATGGATTCACGATATCAGCGGATTTGATGTTGTACAAAGATATCCTAATATCCTTTTGGGGTGGATAGGTGGTAAAGGAGCTATAAGGATGGAATCCATTGATGAAGAAACTGTTGGAAATGTCTGCTCTGACCTTTTGAGAATCTTTCTAAATCGCCCAGATATTCCAAATCCTAGCAAAGTCTTAAGGTACTTTTAAAAATGTATTAATTTCCAATGTATTTTTAATTTTCAATTGAAGTTTGCCTCTATATGCTTTTACAACCAAATGCTTCTGATATACTTTTACCTTTGTGACTTTTTGCTTATAAAGTAAAATTTTTCAAATTAAAGTTAGTGATTTATTTCATATTTTATTTAAGCGTAATGCCTTTATAATAAATTAAATCTTCTACATTTTTAATTATTGGCTTTTATATCATGTTGCTTTGATTTGTGACTAATAGCATATTACATTTCTCTTTTCCAGAAGTAAGTATTAAAAATGAAAATGTGTTTGTGTAATCCATTTGTTATATCTCGTAATTGTAAAATGGAACTGCTGAGTTAAAAATTGTCATTATCAGTAAAACAATTGGTAATAGTACTCAACAGAGTTTATAATCTAGTAGTTAGTAGAGAGTAGACTACAAAGAGTTGATATAGTGTGTGAAAATTTTAATAAAAAATAGTATTTTATTATTATTAGGTTTAAAGAAACATAATTTCTGTATTAATAAGCTTATTACTTTGTGTACAGCAAATGTCTAATTGATAAATTTATGAAATAAAATACTTCAGTATGAAATGAAAAAAGTTTTCATTTCTATGTTTTTAAATTTCCAAATGATCACTTTGGCTTCTTAAAATCAATATTGGATTAATTTAAAATGCTTGTTACTGAAAGAGTAATTTAAAAAAAAAATTTCCAAAGTTAACAACATGGTAGAACATCACTTAATCTTATGTTTGTTTCTGTTCTCATATGAAGTACTTTGTGTTAATATCATACATCTATAAAAGATATCTTATAATTTGTTTTTTCATTAAATTTCATTTTTGGGGTATATACACACATTTCTACCAATAAGTGATTGGACATTTGTGATAAAAGAGATAAACAAAATTTATTAATATTCAATACATGACAGGGCCTCCACCTGAGGCAATTACAGCTAACACTCCTGGGCATGCTCTCCACAAGTTTCCGTGTGATGGACAGTGGTATTTTCTTTCACTCGGCGTGGAAAAGGCATGCAATTTCTTCATCGATTTTTGACAGTTGCTGCATCCCTTAATTCAGCAATCCAACTCGTCCCAGAGGTTTTCTATAGGGTTCAACTCTAGATTCTATGAAGGCCAGTCTGATCGGTTCATCTTATTGTCATCATATCAATCTCTGGTGAACAACATGACAAGTGGCATTGTCATCCTGGAAGTAACAGTGATCCACCCCATAAAATTGCCTCAGCGTAGGAAGCACATTGTTGTCTAGAAAAGTGCCATAGAACTCGGCGTTGAGTTTACCATGAGTTGGGATCAAGGGTTCCATCCATACCTCGAGAAACATCCCCAGACCATAACTCCTCCTCCACCAAACTGTATTGTAGGCACAATGCATTCTGGCAAAAGTCTTTCTCCGGGCATACGCCAAACCCAGACTCTGCCATCCAACTGATTCATCACTCAGAGAACCTGTTGGCACTTATCTAAGGTCCAATTTTGAAAGTGCCTTGCACCATCTCAACCGAGCAGTGTGGTTGGATTTTGTAATCAAAGGTTTGTGGGTGGCAGCATGAAATTCAAGCAGATGTGCTTCCTTACAGATGGCATTTAACAAAACAACAGTTCCGAATGCTTGTTGGAGCTCCTGGAGTATGTAGACCATCAATTTAAAGTGGTTTTTCTGAATTTCTTTGAACAGCACAGTCTCTATTTCTAAGTTTCGTGAGTCTGCCGTGTCGAAACACATTCCAACGATCCCCACTCACCTTCCAATTTTTATCACAAAAGCCTCGTGTCAATTTTTCAGTGTTTAACTCATTAGATATGTCTCTTAATAATCGGCCATTTCTATAATATACCACAATTACGCCCTTCTCGAAGTCAGACAGCTTTGAATCTCGTGGCATCTTCCATGTGACTAATACCAATGCTGTTTCCTACATTATATTTAAGTACAGAAGGTGTTACGTAAGTCATGACCGGAGATATCCTCATTTGCATGGGTGTCCAAATACTTATTGGTAGATAGTGTATATATAAAAATGTAATATACGAAGTAGGACTCAAAAGTTCCCGGACTGAGTCTATACTTTAAAAAAATATTGCCAATTAAATTGCTGAAACACATCTTCCTTCGAAATAAAATCCTTGAACCACACGTTTTTTTTTTTTGCCTTCGCTTGTAACGGTTATCGAAACATTTCTGGAATCCATTTTTTACCCATGTCCTTTAATTCAGCCTGCGATGTACTTTTAATTTCATCTGCTGAAATCGACGACCTTGCAAGTGACGTGCCAGTTCAGGAAATAGGTTGAAGTTACTAGAAGTGAGATCAGGGGACTAAAGAGGATGTGGCAAAACGGTTGTTTTCATTTTCGCAAGAAAATCAGTGACGAAGTGGAATCCGTGTGCAAGAGCGTTGTCATTCAAAACGGCCAATGACTGCTCAGCCCACAATTTTAGTCTCTTCTTTCGGATCAATTCATGCAAACGACGCAGGATGTCTACATAGAGTTCTTTGTTCACAGTGCGTCCTTCTGAGATAAATTCCTGATACACAATGTCTGGATATCAAAGAACCCATCTCTAGCATGATCTTTCTTTTAAAGCGATCTTTAGAGCGGAATTTTTGTTTGCATGGAGATTGTGGTGATTTCCAAGTTATCGATGTTCTCTTGGATTACTGGTTGTATAAAAAAAAAACACAATTTCTCATCTCCAATAACACTTCTGTCAAGTAGGGAAGGATATTTGTCAACAGCAGAGATTAAGTCTTCGCCATTTCCATTCGAATTGATGTTTTGGTCTTCGTTTAACATGCAGGGAACGATGTGTTGACACACCCAATGTATATTAAGATCCTTAGCTAGAATCTGTTGACATGTGGCCTCAAATATCCCTGCTCCTTGTATTCTGTTATTTGAGCAATTGTTTGAGGCATCTTCTTACGTAGCGTCACTGAAACCTTTTCGATGTTCTCAGAGGTGAGAAAAATCTGTGGGCGTCCAGAGTGTCCATCTTCGTTTATTTCCCTGCCTTCTCTGAAAAGTCTATGCCACTCAAAGCCTTGATTTCGCCATAGTGTATCACTGCCTTACACATGCTTCAACATTTCATAAGTCTTCGTAGAACTCTTTCCCAAGCGAACAAAAAATTTGATATTCATTCTCTGCTCAACAAACCAAATTTTTTTCGATCGCCGGCTACTAAAGACATCTACCTACAAAATACGACACAGTGACGAACCACCGACCACGTAATTTGGGACAAACCTTTTTTAGAAAGGGGAAGAACGCAGTAACACAGACACGTTATCGTAGTCGCTCTACTGCAAAAAATTTTTCACTTTATAAGCTCAGTCCGGAAACTTTTGAATCCTACCTCGTATTTTTTATGGTAATGCAGGTTGGCCTTCAAAACGGAACAATTAGCCTTCAGATTACTTTTAAGTTTGATTGTGGCATTACTATTTAAAAAAATATTTACATAGATGATATAAAGGTAATAAAATCGTCTTTTTCGTTATGCAAACCGTCTTGCTCGTCTCTCTGCCGTTTTTTAACAGCCACGAGGCATCGCCGTTTTCTTTCTACTCATGGCGTTCTCCAAACTCAAGAATCTGCAGCCAGTCTAACTTCGACAACAAGGTGTACAACATCAGACATGCGCAGAAACGTTCAGAGCAAAATGCCGTCTATCTTGCGGCTTGGTAATAGCGGCCGGCACTACATACACTTATAGAGTTTGATTATTGAAATAAATTATATTTTGCTACTTAGATTTATACCTCATAAAGAATTTCGCTTTAAATCACTAAAAATTTGTTTTTCAGGTCATCTTGGTATAGCAATCCATACATACGAGGCTCCTACAGTAGTAGAACTACTAAGTATTATGAAAAAGATACTTCTTTGTCGGATCTTCAACATCCCTTATATTCTATTGGTGATTCAAATAACCGAGGAAAAGTTGAGGTTAGTAAATTATTCTTGTTTGATGTTTAGTAATGATATAGTATAGTAAATGGTAGAGTTTTCAACTCTTTTTTGCTTTTCCTGTAGTGGCCTTCTGTTTTGTTTGCTGGAGAAGCATATGATAAAGTTTCTTTTTCTTCTGCCCATGGTGCTTTTCAGAATGGCATTAAAGTGGCTGATGAATTGATGAAATCATGTGTAAAGATAGAGGTAAATTGTACAGTTTTAACGAAATAAAATTTTATTATTAACTTTAAATGTCTAATTTATTTATTAATGAATCAGTTCTTGTTTTAATTGAATTTACCAAGACATATAATAGAAATGTTAGCTATAGTCTTGATTTCATCTTGTTATTTAGAATACACTTGCAAAGTTTAACCTTATATATGGGCTATCATTGTATATACAGATGCAGACAGTTTATTAATGAAAGGAACAAACATTTTTTTTTTAAAACTTCATTTGCAAATATGAAGGTATAACATATCGCAGTTATTCTGACTTACGGTTTTGCTTTTCTTAAAAATTCTTCATTAAATTCATTTTTTTAATTTTAAGAGCTTGTATGAACAACTTGGTTAAAGTTATTTGCCTGAAATAAGTGTGAAAAAGAGAGATCAAGTATATATAATTCAATAAGCAAATATTTCTTTAATTGACATTTTTTAAAAAATTCAGTACCTCTACATTATTATTAAAATGATATTTATTATACTATATATATATATATATAACTCTACTACTCAAATAATTATAATATATATATAATTATTTAAGTGGTAGAGCGAGAACATAAAATAAGTTCTCAATTTTAATTGCTATGTCTGTGTCATCTAAAATATTAAAGACATGTCATCAGTTTAAAAGCACTTTCTATTCAAAATGAATTATCATTATACTGATAATATTTACAGTTTGTTTTCTAAAAAGATCTTTAATAGTGAGAGAGAGGCTTAAATTGCTATTGTGTTTTTCTATTACAATTTTCTCTTTCTTTCCCGGCTATTTTTTGGGAATCGTTAAAAGTTTTTCTTATCATTAATAGCATATGACAGCTGTAATTATTTTATATTATTACAAAGATACCTTTATATGTAGTCTATAGTAAATATGATATTTAGCTGTACATATTTTTAAAAATGATGCCAATGTGGAGTGTTTCTTTAATTCAATTCGTTACACAGTTAACAAATATATTTTTCAAGCAAATATAATTTTTAAATTAATTAGGAGGTTTAACGCAATAAATCCATTAATGACTACCATGTTCTTTCTTTTTCTATGTATACTATGAACTGGAGTGCCTTAAGTCATAGGATACTAACAAATATCGAGTGGGACCTCCTTTTTTTAACGGCGAAGTAAAATAACTCGACATGGCATTGTCTCGATAAGTTTTCAGTAACTCTCGAAAGAAATTTTCAGCCATGCTGTGCCTTTTAAACCATTTGTAATTATGAAAGGGTAACTGGTGAAATATTTTGTGCACATACTGGTCTTCCTATCATATTTCATATATGTTCTATGGATTTTATATTTGGGTCCTTTTTCCTGGATGGCACATTATCTTCCTGAAAAATTCCACCATTATTTAGCGTCATCAATGTCCTCCAAGTAGCAAAGCATAACCATTTTCAATCAAGGATTGGTTCACTTTGACCAAAGGAGCCAGTTTATGCCATGAAAAAACAGCCCACACCATTTTAGAGCAACTATCAATTTGCACACTGAATTATTGACAACTTATATGCATATGGGTCTAACATTTGGGAAAATTAATTGGTAGCGCGAGAGTTAAGCAATTTAATAATTGATTTACTTATGTCCACAACTGTTAAATACAATATTTACATTAACATAGAAATTATTATTCATACTATTGATTATTTCATATCTTGAAAGTGAAAAATATTCGAAGAAAATATATCGTTTCAAGACGATTGGGAGGTTGATTATTTTGTAGTGAAAAACACACATGGATCAGTAATTATTTGATTTGTCACGAAAGTGCTGTATTTAAAAAATATCAATGAACAGGAAACATTCAATGACACTTTTCGTCAAAGATCTCTTTCAAGAGGTAATAAATAGGCTTTCTTGAATAATCTTTGCAACAGCAGCAAAGATTTTTGTCAGTGGTAATATCACAGCGGTAACAAAGACATCATATGAAGTTTATTGTATTATTGGTAATCATGAAACCGCGCGTTTACCAATGCAGAAATTGTGAAGAAGAGTTTCTAATGCTTTTAATTCAGTGTTAGAAACAAAAATAAAAAGTAGCAATTGAAAAAACAAAACAGAGGTTAAAATATTTTGAATTGTTTTCCACATTTTAACCCCCGTTATCCTCATGATGTGGCCCGCGGGAAATAGCTGACATATGTATGCTGCCCAGATGAAAAAAAGGTTGAGTACCCCTGATTTAGGCGTTATCGAGTTCAGTAGAGCCGTTTCAGTCGATAATACGCTGTTAATAAAGACATTCAAGTCGTTTTTTGGCTGTCATTTCACATTGCAACCAAATTTCGCAGCACAGTCCTCTTGGATACGTCTGTCATATGTCCCACATTGATTATTACTGCTATTTGTTACAATGTTCCTTGTCTGGTAACACTAATTACCCTACGCAGACATCTCCGGTTTCGATCATTAAGAGGACGCAGTCAACCACTGCTGTGAGAGATAATGACGAAACTTGTATATTGCTCACTTTTAACACTATGGATCGAAAAATGCTGAATTCCGTAATAATTCATGGGGTTTCCCTCAAGCGTTGTTTAGCTTTCCGTGTTCAAAGACTGTTGATTCCCGTCGACTAGACTTAAACACGTCAGAAAATTTTTCATGCGAATACTTGAATACAAATGAAAGCCCAGAAAATGCACATGTATGCATTTCTTACACGATGCTACTACCATCTGAATATTTTCATATTGTTCTCCCATGATTTTTGGCTCTTTAGTGTGTGTGTGTGATATATATACCGTAAAATCCGGCGTATAACGCGCACTTTGAACACAAAATTAAGACTGAAATTAAAGGGTGCGCGTTATACGCCGGGTATAAAAATGATGGCTTTAAAAATATCAAAAGAGATGAGCATAAAAAAAAAATTTACTCCTACATGTATCGAAACACTGTTTATTTAAAAGAAACGACTTGCCTTATGAACTAAAAGAGTTTATGGTGTTAATTATTGCACGATGATTAAAAATATATTAAAAATTAAATGAATTTACATCCATTTCAGAAGGTGAAAAAAATTGAACATCCTTATATTCCGCTCATTCAGTTATTATATTTTTATTTTCCCTATCTGGTTCTACGGTTCTAAGGAACTCATTAAATCCATCATATGATTTTTCTCATTGCTAGATACAACAGGATCAAAGACTACTATTCTGAACTTAAAAATATAGACATAAATTATTTCTCTGGCAAATAGAACTAAATACACTACTCCCAACGTTCTCGTTGAAAGAGTAATATCATATGCAAGCTCATATACCTTCTTTCATCCATCAACACCAGTTACTACAAGTTGCAGTTCTAGAAGTACACTATATTTTTAAATGTCTTTGATAATACCTCAAATAAATGACTAAAACATAAAAGCAATGTATACAGATATTTTCGTAAAAAAGGAGGTGCGCGTTATACGGCGAATATACCTAAAAATTAAAAAATTCAGCTTGAAAGTATAGGTGCGCGATATACACCGGATTTTACGGTATATATATATTCGAGTACATAAAAAGCGAAGTACATTTCAAAATAATCCCATCTCGAAATTTTGCGTGAAAATTCTTTTATACTAAGTATGCAAATGATTAAATTAAGGCGCTTGAATATTTATTCAGGTGCGTTTCTACTGTGCAACTATAGCATCATACAAATTAGTACAGCCGATGTATCTAATTATTGTTGTCGGCGCTGCAGTTGTCTGAAGACACAATAATGCCGATATGAGGTTCCCGAGAACCTTATAAACCAATTCGTCGACTCCAAATGATTAGTTGTGTGTGGGATACATGAAACTAGCTGGTCATACCAAGCAACTAGCCACACCACCTAAGCCGTACTTGTACAATTGTTCAGAAGTCTTTGTCGCTGGGAAATGACGAAATTAGGAATTTCATCAAATCACCTAAGGGGTATGATCAATTGACGTAAGAGGTCATTTCCCTGATTAAAGTGTCTTTTTATCAAATCCCTGAACTGTTTCAGTGAAATGATCAAATGAACTAGTCAGGATTTGCATTGGCAAAATGCTGTCCAGGGGACACTTGGGGGGTCGAGTCCTTGTACTTCCTAACCATACATGTACTATCGATCCCCTAAATATCTACCCCATATCTTCAAAAAAAATGGCACCATAGGATTAACATAGGGATTGATATTTTAGTGTGTAAGCAACCGAGAGGAAAGATGTTACACATCAAAAAAATACCAGCCTAATTTTCTAATTATTTGTTAATTAGTTTCGAACAGATAATTTGTGTTTCATTGACTATTGTTGTATTACTTCTTTACGTTTAATAATGTACCGTATTTGTTAAATAAATACTTTTAAACTCTTGACAATATTATTTAATCATTTCACTGAAACAGATAGGGAATTTGTTCAAATCCCTTACTTTTATCAGGGAAATGACTTTGAAGAGACGTTGTTTTAACATCTCCCGTCAATCGATGATCTCCCTAGAGATTTGTTGAAATTCCTAATTTCATCATTTTCCTGCGACATATCGTCGGAATAAAGGCTGTGGAAGGCCAAGTAACAAGAATGTGAAGTGATGTCGAATGATTATGCAACAGGCCTGAATTGCCCCTGTACTGTCACTGTCCGCCATCCGATGCGCTATAGCCTCTTCCATTCCACCTGTGGTTCCTGCAATTTCACATGGCAATTGACTGTTACATGCTCATAATGGCATTTAAGACGCCAATTTTTAACCCAAAATCATTAATAGAATTATCTAGAGGGATGTTCCAGCCTATCATCAAGACGACCAACAGACTGGCATTTCATAGTGTTCAGCGGTAAATCTCGCTTCAGTCTTGGAGCAAATGACCATTCGAGATTTTTCAGAGAAAAAAAATTTAAACTAATGAAATACAAGAACTATTGAAATAAAAATTAAAATAGATAAAATTAATAGAAATTAAGATAAAAAAATTAAGAAATTGTCAAGGAGCGATTCTACGATTAGAAAAGCTTTTTGTCTATCGTCTTTGATAGCTTTAAGAGAAGGGAGTAGTTGAAGACGTTTTGGCATTTTCTTTACTTAAACAGAGATAATTTTAAAAAGTTCAAGAAGACTAAAAATTTCTGAAACATTTGCTTCAGAGGTAGGGAATTCTTGAGATTGACTTTGTTCTTCATTTTTATTTTCTATGGGGTTTGAGGATTTATTACCACTAACGAAGTTAGCGAAGAAAATTCCTTGGACAAAATTGTTACTGGTAAAGTCTTTCTTTAAATTTAGAGGGGTACCTTTCTTCGGTTTTGGAAGGTGCTGTAATTCTTTTTCCCCTCCTCTTCTTAGAATGTCTGGAAAAAAGAAGCTCAGTCTTCAAGGAGCTTTGGATTTATTAAAGTACTTACCATCTGAAAACAGCATAACACTAACAGATGATTCTTCAGATGAAAAAGTCCCAGCAAATTCTACTGGAATTTTCATAAAATTCTGAAGGAGACGATCAATAGACTGAACAAGACCCAGAATCAGGGGCGTAGCTACCGCCGTATCACTGATACGAGGCCCCAATATGTGTAAGCAAAAAATCGTAGGCGGTTCTAGAGAAGGATCCCGGGAAGTTTTGATACAGGGCCCACGCACATTCATGGCTAGCTATGCTAGTGCAGTAGGTTCTTCAGAAAATACAGTATTTCCTACCTCAGAATGCAGTGTTTTAAAAATCATTCAAACGAAACTTCACTCGAAATGCACAATGTGTATAGGTTATTTTTTTGTATGAGTGAAAAGAAAACTGTTTCTCTTTGTGAATATCATCAAATTAATCTTAAGTGTTAAACCTATTTTTATGTGTAAAAAAGTAAATTTTAAAAATTTTATAATTTTCAAAAATAAATTTTTTTTCATTTGCAAAATATTAGTGTTCTTCGGTTATTTAGCGTTTTTAAGAGTTAAAAATTAATTACCAATTTAATTAATTAGCTCTAACAGATTAAATTTCCCAAAGTTGAACAGTTTATGTATATCCCTTAATTTTCAATGTAGTGAATAAAAAAAAATATTGCACTAAAAAAATTGCAATGAATCATAATGAAGTAGATAAGGGTTAAATCTCTCACGTTGGTGTTGTGTGGAAGTTAGGAGAGTGGGGTGGCAGATCAGGTGTCATCCTCGTAACGTAACTACAGCCATAACAGCCATTGTGTTGCTTTGAGTGTGACGTTAATAAACTTTCACTCTCCCAGTAAAATTCTTTTTATTTCGCTTTTCCTTTAATAAGTGAGTGGTCTTCAAACTTTTTCCAACTCATGGAACTCCTAGAACTACATGATGTTTTTTCGGGAAATCCCATTCCACTCTTTTTTTCTCAGAACATATTTTAAAATATTTAAAGTAGATTAAACATGTTATAGGTACTTAATGTAATGACCATTAAAAAAGTATTGTATTTAATATTAAAAAAACTTCAATGTATTTTTAATATGGTTTATATGTACTCTCATTAATATTAATTTTTTATCTGTGTCACCTTTCCATGCATTATATTTAGTAACTGCATATGTGCTTGCATTTTTTTTTCCTAGAAAAAAACTGTCAAAGTATAGGCCTTTTGAAATGAGCTGCAGTTGCATTTCATTTGTTATATTTGTAGCCACTCACGCTGAGAAATATATTTCACTTAAATGTTTGGTTCTGAATGGAATTAAAATATTTATAGCAGTGTGAGAATATTCCTGGGTATTTTGCATGAATTTGCAACCTAAAATTTAGGAGCTTTCCTTGCTTAAAGTTAGATTTTAACATCGAATCTGCCTATTAGTTTCCCTCTCCTTTATTATAGATTCCCCCTCCCACACACAAATGAAAAAAGGTGCATTTTTCCAATAGAAAACTATTTAATTTTTGCCAAACATTGTACTTACAAGTATAAAATTTCATGGAACCTGGGATGATAAATAATAGAATATTCACCATGTAGTAGGTAATACATATGAAGAAAAAACGTTATAATATATTTTTCTCTCTCTCTATATATATATAAAAGTTTTTCGTAATGCTGTAATAAATTTATAGTGTAATATCACACAACAAAGCCAACGTTCAAGATAACTTGCCAAACTGGCAATCCCAATTTCGAATGTGTGATACAAGCTGAATTGGCAACCATGTGCTTCATTTCATATAATGTCGGCAATATGGTTACAATAGTACGTTACTGCAAGTTCTCACAGAAAAATATTGCAATGTTTGCCTGGACTGGAATCGTTGTGAGAGAAGAAAAGTGTCTCATACGAAAAATTATTAACAATTAATGGAACTGAATACTCAACTTTTTCCAGGAAACTGCAGGTTTATCAAAATCAGGACTTTATGACAGCAGTGATGAATTTAACTGAAAAGGAGCGCCAAGAACGAATTTTGAAAAAAGAAATAGATCTAAATAATACATTTAAATTACAGTTTTACAATTCGAGCAATGAGTATGAACAGTTGTATAATTTGTGCAAAGGGGGTTGGTCCACTGTTAGATAGACAGGACCCCCCAGTATATTATAATAAAAGTTAAAAATTATTACAAAATAAAGTTATTGTGTATAAATAAAATGTTCAGTTTTTTAATCAATGGAATGAGTTTTAGATATTCGTAGTTGCATAAACTTCATTAGAGAATGTGAATCCACTTTGCATACACATTTATAATTTTCCTTTGCATTCTGACTCATGGACTCCTAACTACAGTTTGAAGAACATTGATCTAAGTGATTAGTTGACCAATTTATTGGTAGCTAAAACAATAGCCTACTTAGTGGCTAAAAAAACATATAGTAGAAATCATTAGCAACTTGAAGAGCTTTTCAAAAAAATTTCCATGAGAAGTGATGGCTGTTAGTAAACAGTGCTTTTCTTGAGTGTGTAAAGTAATATCTGCAATATTTTAACACTGAAGCCCTTGATTGAAGTTAACAGACATGAGAGCAGTTGCATACACAAGGGTGGGGTTCGGGGATTCAAACCCCTCCTATTCACCACAAGATTTTTAATTTTTAGTATAAAAACCACTGTGGCGTAGCTAGTCTCAAATTAGTCTTGTATTGTAATTCCTTTTTTGGGACCCCTTAACATTTTACAATTTTTTTCTTATACATGCCAGGAACCCTGTAACTTGAAGGTCCCATGCCATTCATCCAGCCTTAGCTACACCCTTGACAAAGATTAGGTTTTGGCACTTTCATTCTGTTTTTAAAAATAAACCCCTCTCATAAAAACAATCTGTGTAAACCATTACATGAGAGAACTCTCAAATATGAAAAAGAAAATATTTATTAATTGAAACTTTTTTGTTGTACCACAAAGGATTCATTTCTCCATAAATTAGTAAATTGATTCTCTTCAGATTAAATAAAACTCGTATACAAGATTTTTAACAAGAAAAGTGATCATATGTGCATCAAGCAAGATATATTACAACAAAATCCACAAAAATGGAACATGTACAATTTATTATTACAAATACATTTGTCATCATTTCCTATAATGAGATTCACATAGATATCATGAAATGAATTCCTATCAAATATTTATATCTTCTTAACAATCATCATTTTATTCTAGTAAAACATCTTGATAAATTTCCAATTCTATTTTAATTTCAAGTTTTATTTGATAATTTTACAAGTAATTAAATATTGGATAAAAAAATATACCAACATTTCCTTTTAATTTTTGTTAAATACAAAATTCATTTTTATCGTATATTAAACAATGATGACAACAGAGCCCTTTTTTAGATTCTTTCAATTGAACTATACATGTTCTTTCTTCTTTTCACAGGGGGAAAAAAATATCTGACTTGACAAAGTATAAATTATTTGTTTTGTCTGATAAAAAAAATCTATATAAAATCCTTTTTTATAATACTTATCTATTAAAACCATACTATATAGTTTCAGTATCAACAGAGATACATTGGGTTCTTTCACATGATGCCTTTTAACTTTATGCAGAAAATTTAAATAAAACAACTGAAATCTGCTAAATTCTTTTAAATTAAAATTATACTGGTAAAATTTGTTTACTTCTGTTAGTATCCTTTATACATTTCTGTACAGATACATGTATAAAAAAATAAGATCCAAAAGAATTTAATGTTAAACAAAAAATAATTGTACTTAGAACATTCTACCTCATTCGGGAAGGAAAAAACAACAACAAAAGAAAAGTTATTAATAAGGATGTCAGTAAAAAAGAACTACACGAGACTTCAGGTAAAGACATAAAATAAAAATAGTATTGTATACTTTAAAGAAAATTTCTTTCAGAATACTTAAATGGCCTCTTTAATTCAATCAAATTATGATCTATATATTGGCAGGCAGAGCTTATGTGTGATTTGCTACATCATTTTTCACTATAAGCACTTATTACATTGTCATAATATTTATTGACTAGCCTCTTTGTGATTATTACAATTTTTAATGTAAAATGTTCACATCTGGTGAGTTTCAACCCAGAAGACTTGTGTCCATTCTCCAAAGTTATGAAATACAATAATTCTATCTGCAACATTTGCTATTATTGTCAGGAAACCTATGTACAAAATAGAGAACAGCAACAAGGAAACATTCTCTAACGTTACTACAAAATCTTCCAAAAGTCTATAGCAAGAACAATTTAGTTAAAAAGCTTTTTTTTTCAATTGCTAATAGTTGTTTTCAGGAAAAGAACAAAACCGAACTAGAATCAAAGAAATATGCCAAAACAGTATCAAACTGAAGGACTTAAACAGAAGTAACTTTAAATTTGTTCAGTGCACAACAAAAATATTGTAAATTTTAAAATATAAAAAAATCAACAATATTGTCATATATATATATATATAGCACTAAATATTTTTCTTTATTATTTTTAAAAGTTTCATTTTTTTTAAAATTTTCCTTTCAAAGAGTTGATGATATTTCAGAATTCATGTACTTAATAAATGACATGACACTAAGACCTCCTTAAGATTTGCTTGATATAAGAATATTGATAAATTTACAGAAATAAAATATACAGCGTAAAAGTCTTGGATCCATAATTATGAAAGAGTAAGATATCTTCCAAACATCAACAAATGTTAATTTCAGAGGCAAATTTATAATTAAAATCATTATAATAAATTACAAAGACAGTTGGGGAGTTTTCTTTTCCAGGATATTATCATTGTTCATACATACATATGTAATGCAACAATGGATTTGAATTCATTTTGTGAATTGTAGAAATGGCAATTAAAAATCTAGATATAGATCAGTTGTCTATCATTTTGGTAATTTTAACATCAGGTGAGAAAATTGTGCTTCTATGTTTAAGTTCTAGGCAAGCATGAGAGAGAATTATCGTCTTTCTACATTTAAATACAGGAAAAAACAGCCATGTGTTAAAAGTGGAGGTAAATATGTTATTTTTAGAAATTACGTATTGTTTTAGGGAACTTAGTAAAGCACGTGCAAGCTATTATATTTTTGTTCTAGGAATTACGAATAAATCAATAAAAAATTTAAAGAGGAATCACTAATAAATCTGTCAAAAATAAGTTTAATCCTTTCATGGAAGATGAAATGAGATACATTCTGAAATAAGGTTTGCAGAATTTTGATTTAGTGGAAAAAGCATGCAATATTAGAATTGATATATATATTTTAATCTTTGGAGTATTAGTCATTTTTTACAGAGATGCAAGAGTTTATCATTTATGAATTAAGCAATGCTTTTGAAGACGAGTTCTACATATGAAATCTTTACCACAGACATTGCAGACATGAGGCCTCTCTCCCGTATGAGTGAAATAATGTCTACGAAGATTGCTTTTATAAATGAAATGTTTGCCACAGGTATTGCAAACATGAGGCCTCTCTCCAGTATGAATACGAAGATGATTAACAAGAGTATCTTTCTTCCTGAAACCTTTATTGCAAACTTCACACACATGAGGTTTCTCACCATTATGAATTAAACTATGTAGATAAGTTCACTTTCAAAACAGAAGTCTTTACCGCAACACTTGCAGATATAAGGTTTCCCTCCAAAATGATTAAGAAAATGTCTATCAAGTGAAGTTTTCCGAAGAAAACTTTTATTACATACGTTACAGATAAGAGGATTATTACCGGTGTGAATAAGAAAATGAGTATTGAGTACATGTTTTTGCATAAAACCTTTGTTACATATTTTACAGACAAAGGGTTTCTCTCCACTATGAATGAAGTGATGTCTTTTTAGTTCAGACTTAAAAAGAAAACCTTTGTTACACACTTTACATATATGGGGTTTTTCAGCAAAATGAGTCTTGTAGTGTTTTGTCAAAGTAGAATTTGAAATATAACATTTGTTGCACATGTCACAGATATAAGGCTTCTCTCCGGTATGACTACGAATGTGAACATTAAGAAAACATTCATATTTGAAATTCTTGTTACATACTTCACAGATATAAGGTTTTTCACCAGTATCAGAGGAGACTCCACTGTGTACAGTTATATGTCTAAGAAGACTTCTCTTATGATTAAAACCTTTTCCACACTCATCACAGACATGAGATTTTTCAGATATATTTGTTTTACCACTTTTTCCCATTTTTTATAAAGTACATAGTAAAGTGGTTCTACATGTTTGATGTTTTATTAAGTTGAAGCATTAATACCTGTAATAAGAGAGCATATTTTCAGACCCTGTTTAGTTCTACAAACACATCAACTTTACTTACACTCATAACAAAATATATTTAGAATAAGTTTCTAATATGTACAATATATGTCTAAATTCCAAGATAAAAAATTTTGGTACTTTTCCAGCTATTACTAAGCATCTTTAGTAACCAGCTAATACATTTTTATTTATTTCTTCAAAGGAAAAAAAAATAAGCCTTTGAACACTTTTCCTAAAAAATATTGTAAATGGCCACCATTTTGATGTGAAACCACTAGCATACAATATTGATTAATTGGCACAGTTATTATTACAAGAGAGAAGAAAAACCAAACTAGAGAAAGCAATTGCTACAAGTTCAATACATAAAACCAATTTTCCAACACAATATAATACTTATGAATTTATTATTAACCAATTATAAATAAAAATCTTTAATTAATTTGATTGGTAATCCATTTACATTTTCAACAATTAAATTTCTGACTTAATTTTTACTATTGTAAAATTATTATGATAAAACATTCAAACCAATAGAATTGGGGTAACGTATTTCATGATTGAAACGCTACTCTCTGTTTTCAGAAAAGATAAGTTTCTCAAATACTAGATTAAAATTTTTTATTAATCATACTATTCACGTAGAAAAAATGATTGTTAAAAGTGCTAACAATTTCATAAAAAAAAAATTATCTATAAATTAAAAACGAGCTTATAAAAGAATCACTTCATCTTTATTGAATAATTAGGATGTGGTACGAATCACCCCTACACACACAAAGTGCTATATATCCACGAAAATAAAGAATGATAAAGTGTGTTAAAATTACCACACAATATATCTATCTTTAAATCTTTCTCTCTATATAAAGTTCTATTTTTTGAAGCATGCAGACGCTACAAAGCGTATGAAGACAGGAATCTCAATGTTTTGCATGCAAAATCATGGAGAAAGGAAAAATTTACTTTCTTCGACCAATCAGAGAGCGTGTTATTTGTTTCCGCACCTACAGCCGATTTGAACCGTTTCATAAATCCGAAACTGGGTTTCAGTGTCCATGATAAGCGGAATTAATCCAATGTTTTTTTTTTTATCGGAAAACTAAGACACTTGAACATAAATTTTTTCTATTTTTTTTCTCTCTCCGTTTTTTTTATTTAACCACACAGTTTACGTTAACTCTAAAAGGTCTGATGAAGAAGTACATCCCTGTTTTGTGATAGGAACTCAGTGATTTGCACACCATTTCCTGTTATGAAAAATTTCTCCAAGGAGAATAAAGCAAGAGCTTAGAGTTATTAACAGAGATGATTTACTTGATTATTTTAAACTAAAACAATATTTTTAAAAGAAATATAATTTTTTTATAATTGTAACCTAATCAATTTAGGGAATAATATTTACGAAACGTTTTCTTTTGCTTGTTACTTTTCTTTTGAAGTGTGATATCTGCCCACTAAATAAATTGTAAACAGGTTGAATCTCAGTGAAGCCGACTTATAAAAAATTCCTTTTTGTCTTGGATTCCAACACGAGTGAACGTGATGAAAGTTGCTCTTTAGAGAAGCCTTCCCCTTTAAGAATATTGCATAATTAAGCTCTTGAGAATGGCAACTGAAATTTAATATCACGTCACAGAATCGAGAAGAAAAGTACGTGTTCATCAGCTTCATAACATTTCAAACGTACTTCCTCTTTCGTCATTTAGAATATACTAGATAGTAGTTACTTCTGGGTGTGGAGAATATTGTGTTTTCTAAATTTGCCATTTAGTTTTGGTGATCTCTGAGAGTTTTAATCATGGATGTGAATTCCTTTTTACGAACCTTGAATGTTAAAATGTAAGTATAACAAAATGGCCGTTTGTTTTGATTCTTATTTAAGTAAATTGCATATCTGCACATTTCGATAATGTATGATTTGTTTTGCAGTTAGTTTCATATCTCGGGAATGGATTGTCCCTTGTAGTTCTTTTAATATTTTATCCGAAACAAATGTCATTTATTAAGATAATCTCGTAGCTTTTAATTTTCGTTTTTGGGTCGGAAATGGCGTATTTTGAAAAGAAACTTATATGTATATAACAAATAGAAAGTATGACTTGATGCTAATTTAAAAAAAATAATTGTTTACTTCCTGGTGTGTATTTTTTGTATGACTTGTTGAATTATTTGCCGAATCATTCTCATGCATTTATTTTACACGTACGAATGCTATTGAGTATAAAATTTCATGTTTATTACTCTTATAAGATCTACTGAGAAGGACTTCGATTTTGGATATCTAATCACTTACAAATAATGTATGGGGAATTTCTTTTTACTCATTTTATTACTTTTTGATCTTGCAACTGCGATTTTGATTAAAATGACATTAGGATCAGTAGTCTATCGACGCCCTACCTATATATTATGTTTAAATTTCTTTAGATTTTATTAAGAATATTTGCCGAAACGGTGGCATTTTTAATGCGGTGTTAATGATTTGAGTAACATCAAGAGTTACGTAACTAAATGGCTTGTGTACCGAAAAATTGACGTCAAACTGTTTCACTTGTGTTTCAAAATGGTTAATTGTTTATAATCTAATTGTTGTTTTAACTGTGATTTACTAATGGCTAGTTTATTAAATATATTCCTTATCTCATTCTGCGTAAGTTATCTGGTTTAAATAAAAAAAAAAATATTCGGGTTATTGATACTGCTGATTAAAATGTTTTGAAATAATTTTAAATATTTTTGCCTCTGGTATTTTCAACATCTCCTTATGTTGGCTATTGAATTAAGGTATTGATAACCATTGGTAAGTATAATTTTGTGATTTTCAGACATAGTGAATATATTGGAACTATTTAAAATATTTAATTTTTGTATATTATATTTCCATTATCTACTAACATGTTACTTTTATTAGTTTTTATTCATTAATAGCTTTTGTATATAGAATTTGATTTGTTTTTTTTTAGGGAGCCGTCACTTCAAGTTCACATGAAAAATGTTTATGCATGTGTATCTATGGCTACACTTTCGGCTGCTGTTGGTGCATTTATCCATGTTTTCACAGGAATCTTGTCTGTAAGTAATCCTTAAGCAATGTGTAGTCTATGCATGTAATTTTGATTATATTTAAAGTTAATGAATTTATTGTAGTATTTGATAAAATTAAGTTCATATTGAAATACTTTCTACAGAATATTAATCATTATGTAGATGTATTGTCCAGCAGTCAGTCTTTAGGCTATATTCTGCTTTGTTGGAACTGTTAACTTCATTTCTTGGAGAAATTTTTTTTATATTTCATTTGCTGGGCATAGACAGTTAACTGTCTAATGCTGCTGCTGCTAACAGCTATTTCCCATTGTTCTCTGTACTTATGCTGTCAAAAGTGTTAGTTTGGTAATATTTGCATTTAACTAATCTTAAGTATTCAGATTTTCTTAATTTTATCATCAGATGTCTTTATGAATTAATTTGAGGGATAACAAAATTGTTTTAAAGATTTAAAAAAATTCAGATGAGAATATTAAAATGTTATGATTATGATATCCATTTCAAATATTAACAAAAATAGCATTGATTGTATTGATCAACTTTTATATAACTTTTTAAATTTAAATTCATCTTTGTACTTGTTTTTTTAATATTTCTATGATAGTATTTTTTACCTGATATTTTTCCGATTTGTGTAAATTCATTTCAATAAAATCTGTAATAAATATTTCTTTTTATTTTATAGATTTTTAATTTCAATGCTTTTTTAATTCTTAAATCAGTTATCTAAAATTTTACTAACCAGTTTATTTTGAGAATTTTATTGCAGTATATTTCATCACTCTGGCCAATATTTGTTATATGGGATGTTTAAATTTTAAAAAATTATAAAGCTAGTACTTGAAGGTATAATATATGTCAAACTTGTAATTCAACTCCATATGAAACGTATATATACTAATTTACAATTATTGTGCTATGGTTTTGTTTTCTTTATTATATTTAAATTGGTAGAATAGTTTAAATTAGTACTATGAAAATAAATGCATTAGGTGTTACTTTTGCCTTTTTCGTTCTGTTATTGAAAAGAGCCTTCAGATGGGAAGGAAATCATTATTTCCTTAAAGAAGACTCGTCTCCTTAACTGGGAATGTTTTTCATGCATACCAGAATCGAGTAGTTTTTCCAATTTTATTTTAAAAAATTTTAATGTCGTCTGTATTATATTACAAACTTCTATTGCTAATTTTTTCATGGAACCAGGAACATTTCAGATTTTCTGTATAAAGCAACCTCCCAATAACGAAGTATATTTTCTATGTAACGAAATTTTTCTTTCTTTCCCAAATTTTTTTTTCTATTTTTAAAGTATTTCTGTGCATTTCAAGTTATTCTTTCTTTTAACTCATTTTATGGTGGTCATAAATTTTAAACTGGTTTTATTAAGTGCCTAACTCGCTGAGAGCAATAAAGTTCTTGTATTTTCAAAGAAATGCAACCCTTAACCCCTTCTGCCCGTTGTCCAGCTCACTGGAAACATCTTCGATAAATGTTATAAGATAATGTCTGTGTTTAAAATTGCTTGTATGCTTTGAATCAGAAAATGTCTCTAAAATTCATTAATTTTAATATTGAAAATGCTGTGTATTCCTGGACTTTTTTTTTATGGATGAGATTTGCAAAATACATTAATTTATGAAAAGATATGAATAATTACTTTTTTAAATATATGGTGTTTATGAATTTAAAATTTGTTTTATGTTGTTTATATATATATATATAAAGTATATTGAGATATGAACCTCTGTATATAATGAATTTTCCATATAACGAACTTTTCGGGATTTGGTGACTTCATTATATATAAAGAGGTCAGACTGTGTGTGTGTATATATATACGTATACAGTCTTGACCTCTATTTAACAATGTATATGTATATACACTCAAGAGCCAAAACATTATGACCGTCCCTACATGGATCAGGGGTGCACGGAAGGCACGTGATCGGGTAGAAGTGGTATTTAACTACTGCTGGAGAGTCTGAAGAATCATTTTTTCACTTCTGTGTGTGATGGGAAAGGCTGCAGATCTAAGCAATTTTGATAGAGGGCAGATTGTAATGGCTTAAAGGCTCGGGACAAGTTTTTCCGAAACTACACCATTCGTGGGTTTTTCGCAATCTACAGTTAGTACTTATGCAAAGTGGATGAATGACGGTGAAACCAGCAGTAGATGACATGGTGTTGGACGTCCACATGCTATCGAAGAAAAAGGTTGTCGGAGACTCTTGCATGATGAAGCAAAACCGGAGCCAGACAGTGGCTCAGCTGACAGCCCAATACAATGCAGGGCCAAGCAGAATAGTATTGGAGCACACTGTTCAGCGGACTCTGTTGGATATGGGTCTATGCAGCAAACATCTCACTCGTGTGCCTTTGCTGATCAAGCGCCATTGCCAACGGCGCTTGCGCTGCCCCCAGGAACATCGCGACTGATTAGTGGGAAAGGGTTGCCTGGTCAGGTGAATCATGGTTTGTCATTCATCATGCCGATGGCCGTGTCAAGATATGCCGTCTTCCAGGCGAACGGTTACTCTCTCAATGTACAGTAGGTCATACATAGGCCGGTGGTGGCGGTATTATACTCTGGGATCCACACATGGTTGTGTAGTAAAGCAGACCGTGAATGCTACAGGGTATCTGAACATCATTGCACCCTTACATGGTCTGTTTTTCCAGCTGGAAATGAAATGTTCCAACAGGACAACATCCCATGTCGCAAGGCTAAAATTGTGTTGGAGTGGTTCCAGGAACATAATGCTGAATTCCAGTTAATGTCCTGGGCACCTAACTTGCTGGACCTCAATCCGATAGAACACATTTGGGATGTCATGGGACGGCAGCTCAGAGTTCAAAGACCACCAATTCGCAATATCTCGGATTTGCGTGACCTTTGCTTAAACATCTGGTACAATCTATCTCCAGCCATCTACCAAGGATTTGTGGCATCCATGCCAAGGTGGGTTAAAGCTGTGTTGCACGCCAAAGGTAGGCCAACTCGTTATTGACAGGTGGTCATAATGTTTTGGCTCTTGAGTGTATATATATGCAAGGCTGTGGCAGAGTTGTCTTAATTTGTTGAGTGTTAGTAGGGTTTCAGGGAAAACATCTTCAATGAACATTCATTTTTTTTACTGTGGCACACATATCAAAAGCTTAGGACAAAAATTGCAGTACATTTTCACATTGACGAGACAAACTTGCGACAGTTATAAAGCAAAGAGACAAGCAGCAGCAACATGTCCGGGAACAAAAGACAAAGAGAGCGCCCACACAAGACTTTTGGCTTTTATACCAGCAGTGGCAAGTGCATGACTATTATGTAATAGTTCTAATTGGATGAAATGGACAGGACACTGATTTCGGAAACTTGTTGATTATGATTAAAATATTATTTTTAAACCAAAGAATTAAAGCTTGTGTAAATATTAGGAAAAAGATTTAACAAAAGGATGCTAGAGGGAATTATTACATATATATATTTATAATTAGGTTGAATTATAGAAGGATTATGTTAAATGCTTTTTTTTGAAGATTGTAATTGGTTATTAATGTTAAAACTTTGTACATTTTATTTCTCTCACAATAGTCAAAGTCTGAATTAAATAGAATCTGTTTAAAGTTCTATTCATCACTTTAATGTTATATATAAAATGTTTTAGAATTGTAAGAGTAGAATAAAAATTTCTAAATTACTGCATAATATTGTTAGAAATTTTTAAATATTGACTATTACCATAAGCCTACTAATAAAAAAAATCTTTTCAGGGTGGAATATTGAGTGCTTTGGGATCAATTGGATTTATGATTGCTCTGATGAATACTCCTGATGATGGTAAAAATACAAAAACAAGACTTGGTTATTTGATGGCTTTTGCTTTCTTATCTGGTAAGATTTAAGTTTACTTTTTAAAGCCCTGTGATTCATGTCTAAATGTTTTTAGTTTTTTAATTTTTCTTCATCATATTAAAGGTCTTGGACTTGGACCCATTTTAGATGTTGCTATTGCATTAAACCCAGCTATTGTTCCAACTGCATTTTTTTCAACTTGCCTGGTTTTCACATGCTTCACTCTTGCATCAATGTTCAGTGACCAGCGACGATTCATATATCTAGGAGGTAAAGTTTTCTTTTTTAGTCTTACATTTAAAAAATATATATCGTACATTCACTTCTGAAAATCTCAATTGTTTTAATGATTTTTTTTTTTACATTTTCTCGTGATTTTTTTTATATATAGGAATGCTGATGTCTCTCTTGTCATTCATGACACTTCCTTTTTTGAATTTTTTTATGGGCCCTTTATTTCCCCTATTCAAGGTATGTAAAATTTTTTAAAATTTAAAAGTTTTTTTTAAATGAAGCTTCGTGTTGTTGGGTTAAATAAAAAACCCAAATCCCGGGGTTTAAAATTTGTCCCGGGTACTTGTGTGTTTTAAGCAACTCAAATTTAAATATATTCATTTAAACTGTTTAAATTGTTTTGAGTGTTTTTCAAAAACGTTTTTATAGTTTTTAATATTAAGATAGAGTAGATAAATTTAGTGATGAAAAAAGCTTATTGTATATTTTTTTAAAGTTCTAAAAAAGCAAACCTCTCTTGCTTTTTCAATTTTTTTTTTTTTTTTGACAGAATAAGAACTCTAATTATAAGGATCAGACGGAATTAGACAATTTACAGGTTCTTATTTTAGTTAAAAAGGCCCCTTTGTATATTTTTTCCCGTGGGGGAAAAAGTTTTACTAAACCCTGGACGGGCCCCCTTTATTATACCATTGACCCTTTGGGCCCTTAATAAAAAAGTTCCTTTTGAAAATGCTGTCACAGGTATTGTGGTAAACTTTAATATGGATGATTTCCATTATTGGCTGCATATTGCAACATCTTTTGATTTTTAAATTAAGGGTTGTAATATGAAACCCTATTTAAATTGGGGAAACGGCCCCAAATGATCGAAAAACCCCAGTATATTTTTTATATATCTTAATAAACTATATTAATCAGAATCCCCTTTTTTAAGCAGGGAAAAAAGTTAAAACTTTTTTAAAATAAATAGACCGGGCCCTTTTTAAATAAAACCTTTTTGTTGTAATATGTGGTTCGAGTAGGTATTTCTGAATTTTTCTTTCTTCTAGGCTCACATTTATTTGGGTTTGGTTGTTATGTGCCTGTTCATATTGTTTGATACCGTTATTATAAAAATTTAAAATGGAAAAAAAAGGCTAAAATTGGTGGGGGTTTGGGGTCTTTTTCTTTAAGAAAATTATTTTTTTCATGTTAGTATTTCTGTATGACAAGTTTTCTATAATCTTTGCATTTTCATGTTTATTTTAGGCATTCCATTTGCTTGTTCCTTGATCTCATCCAAGTGTTCCGTTACCTCTTGGCCATTTTAGCCGATAAGGTACGTAATGATTTTTAAATAATTAAGTTCTTTAAGACTGTTTTTAACTGTTAAGTACTTTAAGATAACATTTTCTCCTAAAATATAGAGCCTGAACTTTTATGTAATTTCATTGTGAGCTTTAATATTTTATTTCTTACTAAGTAATTCAATATGAATCAATTTAAATTGTCTTTATATTTTCCAAATAAACATATCTTGCTAATGAGTTGTTGAATTGATTCTTTTCTCTTTCAAATATTCAGGAGAAAAAGGTATGTGATTTTATTGAAAAGCTTGCATTTTTGGTTGTTTAAATTTTTATTTTTTTTGTTAAATTTTCAAAAAGTCTTAATTGATTTTTTTTTTTTTTTAAATAAAAAATTTTAAGTTCTTTTGTTTTAAAATTAAGATGGTCATTTTTAAGGATCTCTTATTTAAATGGGAAAAAGGGAAAATTTTTTTATCAAATACAAACACCAAATTTCATTCTGAAAATTGGTGTTTGTACTTAAATTGTTATGTATTTTTATTTATTTCTCAAGTATAGTCTCTTGATTTTTCTGTGTATTGAAGTTCAAATCTTAAATGCTAGAATACATGTTAAATATTTTCTTAAATATAGGAATTTTATATTACCTGTTAAAATATAATTTGGTCTCGTAATTTCAAATTAAATTTTATTAAAAGATCAAACTTTTATTTATTGAATGGCAATAATGCTCTTATTTAAATGTTAAACAATTTGCTTTGAAACAAACTATGGCTTTATTTGCTTATAGCATTCTTACTAGATAGGTTATATTTGCTTAAAGCATATTCTTACTAGATAGAAATAGGCTTGTTTTTATATTCCAAATATTTTTAATTAACTGTTTTTACATTTTTATGAATTCACTTTTTTTAAATTTTATTTTTTTTAGGTATTTTAAAAAATTTTCTTTTTGAATAAAAAGAGGGTTTAACATAATAGCATGCTAGTCAGCTGGATTTTGTTTACCCAAACAGTTGAAATAATTTAAGTTTTTAAATTGTTTACAAAGTGGCCTTTATGAATTTAAAGGGTTGTGGATCTAGTTGTATACTATTTTTTCTAAAGCTTAAAATAACTCAAATAAATTTGGGCTTAAAAGCATAAGCATAGTTTTTGGTTTTACCACGGGGGTATAGGGTGCATCCCTTTTTTAAAAAAAAAATTAAAATTAATTTTTTAAAAAAGTACAGGTGCACATTAGCATGGGAATTTTTTGGGGTATATTTATAATGTTTATTTGTACCTGTGTAGCATAAAGCTTAATTTATATGGCTGGGAGGAAGGATTTTTAGCAAAATGAATTTTAATATAAGGGACTAGTTTGAATGTTCAGGAGATAGTTTTGATAAACTGCTTTTTAGCATGAGATCTTTAGCTATCAGCACACCCTTTTTGTCAATTTTTCAATGTTTTTTAGGGTACATGGGGAGGGGGGATAAAAGCTGTTTTATTTACCAGTAAGTTTTGCAGTTTAGGAAATAGAGGGAAATATATACTTTCCCCTCATCAGGAAACAATGTAAAGTTTGTTAAATTTGGTACCCTTGCTTTTGTTAGAAATATTGCCTGCTCATCCTGTAAAGAATATTGTTAAATTTAAAATTGAATAGGCTTCTTTATATGACCCTCTTAACAGTTATTTTAATATTAATTCCTAACAAATTGTTTCAATTTGATAGTAGTATAATTTCTGCATTTCATTCAGTAAGTATTTCAAGTGAATTAATATTAAGTGTTTTCTATTTTTCAGGAAGCTAACAAAAAGAAGAAATAGTTGCGCTGTAAAGTTGTTTTTAGAAGTGGAGCATTGTGTAATCCTGTGTATACTATAAATTTGGATAGTTATTACTTTCTATTATTTGATCCGTGTTTTTTAATTATGAAAGTTTTGAGACAGAAATAAACATTTATACTTTTTATGCCTTTTTATCTGATCTCTTAATGGTCGTTTTGTGATTTATCAGTGTATGTCTGAAGCTATAAGGTTGCTATTTTTTTCCCCAGTAAAATCTGTTTTGAAGAGACTGCTTGGGCAGCAATATACTTACTTAAAACTTGTTTGCAATTCTGTTAACTAGTCCACTGACAAAAGTAAAAAGTACTGTCTGTTTGAATTTCTTTATCCAATTTCTAAAACTTGCTCAACAAAAGTTTCATTGTATAGTCTGCAATGTTTTGTGAATAGTGTCATTGTATAAAATATCAATAAAATGTTTCATTAACTTGTGTTGATTTTTAACATCCTTTTTATAAGTTTCACTTGTATGTAATGGAATCTTTGGACTCTATTTTACCTACTTTAAAAGGTCAGATTAATTCAAAATTTTGCACAGTTGTCAGGGACCGATGGCAATACAATAATTTTGTTTCATTGTCCTGATCCGGATAATTAGGAATCCGATTTGTACATTTTAAACTTTAATTTTTATACCCCCTTTCCTTTGGCAATTTAAATTTCATAAACCACTTTTTAGTTTAGTGATTTAAAAGATTAACCCTTTAAAAAAAGAAAAAATAAAATAAAAAAAAAAGGTTTTTTATGTGGGTTTGGGGGTTTGCAATTTTTACCATAAAAACAAGTCTAGTTTTTTTGAAAAAAGGAAATAAAAAACTTTGGGGATGTGAAAAAAAACCAAAAAGTATTTTTTTAAATTTTTTTAAAAAAAATATACATTTAGAAGTGATGATACAAATTAACATTATAAAATACGTTTAAAAAGGGGATAAAAACTCATTTAATATTTATTCTTCCAAAACTTTTTTTTAGTTAGACCTGTATCTGTAGAAATGGAATCTTTGAAATATAACCATATGGGAGGCCCCGTAAACAGTATAAATACCCTTCAGACACGTTTAAATTTAAAATCCCAATTTAAGAGAAGGAAAATTTTTTCCCAAACAACCAGGGAATTTTGGTCCCAAAAATCAAAAATCAAAAAATTCAACAAAGGAGAAATTAGTTTTGAAAATTAAAAAAAACAGGCTTTTATTGTAGATTGTGTGTGTGAACTAAAAAATGAAAAATAAATTATCTTTTAAACAACAGCTTTTTTTAGTGAATAACTAAAAATAAAAAAAAAATTAATATACTGAAAACCTGGGGATTTTAAACCAAACACCCCAAACTTTTCCAAATTTTTTTTAATTTTTTGGTATGTTAACCCTTCCTCACTTTTTTTAACAAAAATCTGAAAATTTAAAATAAAATTGTTTTTTTTTGAAAAAAAAATTTTTTTCAAGGTATTATCCCCGACTTTTGAAAAGGGAAAAGTATACTTCTAGAAAATATAACTGTTCTTGTTCATAAGGCCCAAGGTTTTGTTTTTTTAAAAAGGTTACATTTAGAAGTAATTTTTTTTTTTGTCCCTCCTGTTTGTTATTTTTTAAAATTTTCGGGTTTTTCCCATTTTAAGCCAAAACCCTTAATTTTGATCTTTTTTTTGTGTTCAAAGTGCGGGGATCCCCGGGTTTTCAATAATAAAAAATTAATTTTCTCGTTAATGTCATTGTGTTAAAAGCGTAGGGTGCTTTGTGTGTATTAAATTTTAACACTGAGCATTTTGGCAAAGAACTAGAGCAAAAAATTATAACAATATAGAGCACCTCACGCTTTTATCCCAATGACATTAATTTTCTCATTAATAATTTTATTCTTATATTAAGAATTATTTTTTTACTTTTTAGTTCCATTCCCTATAAAAGCGTGTTTTTTTAAGCTATATAATTAAAATTTGCTATATCTTTAGTATCTCCTTTTATTTTTTTTGTAATGGGTTTTCTAATGTAACAAACTGGTGTGTAGTAATATTAATTTATTTTTAGTTATCCTTTTCTTTTGAATAATTCTCTTTGAAATTAATATGCTTATTGTTTTTATGGATGAGATGTAGTTCATATCCTTAGGGATGATAAAGTAATTAAGCTGACTAAAAATCTTGGGTGTCAGGCTTTTAATTTTTTTTTCAGGCTATGGGAAGTAATAGGGTTTCTATGCGAAATCCTTCCCGTTTGCTATAAGTATTGTGTAAGAACTGATGAAAGTTTAAATTTGTTTGCCCTTTTCAGTGCAATTTCCAATCAGATTTGTAGCAGAGTGGTCAAGGATCCGTAGTTAGCGTGTCATTAATTTGAGCTGTAGGGTGGGGACCAATGTATGTTAAATATGTCAAGGCTCAAATGTCTTCCCATTGGTGTGGTGTGGAAGTTAGGAGAGGGGGTGTCATTCTCTTCATTTGATCGTGGTTCAAATTTGCGATCCATTACCTAAAGTCCTTGTTTTGATGAATAGTACAACATTACCCTATTTTCCTATAATCTACAGCGGCATATTATCCGCACCCCCCCTTCCTTTTTTTTTTTTTAAAGGGGAAAAAATTTTTTAAAAAGGTTGCATAATCCACGGCAATTTTTTCGGCTCATGATCCAAAATATATACTGCCAATAATGTGTGAGAAAAATTTAAAAAACGAAATACACATAATTATAAGTAATAAATTGTACACTACACACAGAAAAATTTCTTGTGCAAAATTCTTTTCTAAAATCGGACATTCCATCTACACTAGTAAAATTCGTTGTTTCCATAACTTCTGAACTTTCGATTAAAATATCTGTTGATTCCAACATCTAAAGGCTGTAATTTCTTTGTTAGTCCTGCAGATGCAGACTCCAGACCATTTTTAATATTCTTGCTAAGATGCGCTTCATCAAGTCCATAATTAAAAAGCGTTGGGTCACATTCTTCAAAGTTGGTCTTGTTTCTTTCCTCCACAATTGAATATTTTATTTGTCAACTGAAAACAATCTTGCAATCTCTTCTGTTCAAAACTTTAATGTAAGCTTTTCTGATGGAGAATGTTTTTCGTATATATTACGTTATGCGATCAACCAAATTTGAAACTTTTTTAACACATAATCCACAGATTATATGCAGGGAAATATTGTAATTTCACTCACTCAGCAGAGTGAACAAGGTAATTTAACTCGTGGCTGGCATTATTGAGTCACAGATTTGAAGCCTAATGCCAACCACTGATGAATGTTAAATCTTGAAATTCAAAGCCCTCCCATCAGTGTAATTGCAGAAGCTTGGAGAGTACAGTGTCGCCCTCATTGTTTAACCATGGCTAAAAATTATGAGGTCCAATGCAAGGCTCTCATGTTGCTTCAGAGTACGAGGCAAATTAAATCCAATAAGATTTGTCATCAATAACTGTGATTGCTTAGTTTTAAAATATTGTAGTAAATGTGAAATACAGTGCTTTTGTTACAAAATGAAAGTAAATTTGGCTCTATCAGTTAGAAGAAATTTATTTTGTTTCTCAATGTGATTAGAAGTTTTTAGTGGTTTTTGTGTGACATCATAATCAAAACATTCTTTCTTTTAAATTCTTATTAAAAACTGAGTATCTGCATCTAAACTGAAAATTCTTTTTTTCCCCTTTAATCATTTATGGTGTTTTTTTTTTTCATAAAGCACTTGTGCTCATCAATTAAATTTCTGCAAACTTTTCAAATTTCATAGAAAAATGTAACACTTTTTTAACCGAAGTTTGAAATTATGATCAATTAAATACTGAAGACCCGCTGTGTAGTGGGGGCTGATACACGTGAAATCTGTCGAGCTCAAAGTCCTATTGGTGTGGTAGTTTGGAGAGGGGGTACTGGTATTCATTTATTCCACTTTTCCCATCAAAAATTAAAAGAATTGCAAAAAAATCATCCGCTTACGCAATACTTATTAGTCAGGACTGGCTTCCCATTTTTGAACCTAAATGGAATTTCTTAAAAGGTGTTGGCGATAAATTGCGACGAACTTGATGTGATCTTTCCTTGCGGGTCCTTAAGGTCATTTTTGCAATATTGAGAATAGAAAGGCAGTAAATGAATTGCATCCCTTTTAAAACTTGTACAATTTATTTTTGTTAAGGTCATTTCCATCACATTGACTACTATTCAGGGCTCTCGTAATTTATTCGCAACACGCTTAAGTTTTTATTTCTTTATTAGTTGGTTGAAAAGGATGTAGAGCAAGGGTGTCAAACCCAAAGGCTAACTTGGGCCAAACAAACAAGGTTTAATGTTGAGTGGGCAGCAAAAGAAATCAATATTCATAATATAATTTTTGACATATTTTAGATGTTATTTATCCTTTTATTCGTATTTACCTAATTATGGTATATTCAAAATAAATATATTCACTTTGTTTAGTAGAGTAGCAAAAAAAGAGTATAATTAAAAACGTTTGACGAATTCTGCCCATCTTTTTTTTATATATATATTCTGCGTCGGTTTTATTACTTTTGTTTTTATTATTGTGGGCCGCGCGTTTGACACCTCTGATCTAGAGCAACAAAAGCTATTGCTCTTAAAAAGTTGTTTTTAAAAATTTATCTTTCAATGTATGAAATTCGTAGTTTATTATTAAAAAAATTATTAAATCGTTAAATTCGCAAAAATAATGCATGTTGAGGGGGAATATATTAATTATTGGCACAATTATGTAGAAATAGCCTTAATTATGTGTATTAAACTACTTTTTAAAAATTAAATTTTTATTTATGTTCAAATTCATGTGGGGTGTGTTTGCTTTTTTTTTTTTGGATTAACTTGATTGCGCCATAGCTTCAATGGTCGCAATTTTTAATCCGGTGCAGTGACGAGAAAACGTGCTTGAACCAATATAGTGGTCATGGTTACGAACTCGTGATCGTTGTGTCATGAGTTCGAGCCTAATGCCACTGAAGACCTGCCATGTAGAGGGGCTAATGCATGTTAAATCTGTCGAGACTGAACTCTCAATGGCATAGTGTAGAAGGTTGTGTGGTATTTGCGGACACATAACATTTCGTGGTTTGAGCGGACACATTTTTTCCCCATCTTAGAGCAGACAAATAAGGAAATAAATACTTCTATAAAAATCACAAATATAATTAGAAACATCGAACAATTTAGAAAAAATGTCTAAAATCTTTTTTGTAACCAGGTGTGACTAAATCCAATGGTAAATGACATTTATGCCTTTATAATAAAGATTTTTTTTTAGTTAGTATTTATTTACTTGTATCTGTTTTATTTACTTTACTTGTAGTATTTATCTTTACTTACATTAATGAAACTAATTAATTTTATGGTAATTGTTTGTTCTAATATTTATTTGACTCTAAAATACAAATCCCTGAAATTTTCCACACCCTTCATTATGCTGTTACTACTATTAATTTTAAATATTTCTCTGGAAGTTTTTATTTTTATTACATTTCGCTGTGTTTAAAATGTATTCACACATAGTAACAATTTAAATATAGTTAATTAAATTTGATCGGCAAAAATGTATTTATCCTTGTAATTCAATAAACTTCGGTAAAAAACGTTATCTCATGCAGTTGAGATTTGCCACTTAAAATACTCTTTAAATTGAGATTGCATTTTAAAAGTATTATTTCCTTATTTATCTGCACCCCTGCGTGTTCTAAGATGGGGAAATGTGTCCGCCTCAAACCACGAAATACTACAGTAACTACCACAATCACCGTGTAGAATATCAGGTGGGCAGACTTTTCCAGGGTGCGCGGGCTACTTTGACTTTTTTCTTACAAGGTGTTGCGATTCACCCAATATCAGTGGCACACACAAAGGGAGAGGAGGGTCCAAATCCTCCGTTTCCTATAGCAATTTTCCCACAGATTATAATCCTATTTTTAAGTATTTGTTATTAATAAATTTTTTTAATTAATTAATGCTAATTATTTATTAAATACCCTATTTTCATTGTTTCCGACAATCTGGCGCAAAACGAAAAGGGGGATGTTAGCTACGAATTCGGTAGGATATAAAATGATCGATGATCCTGACCAACACGCCGCCCCTTTTGAAAATTCGCGAGTGCATCCAGTGTCGTAGGTGTGGTGAGGTAAGGAAAAGATCAACAATATTTATTATAACCTAATATTAAATTCGGAATATGTGTACTTACCTACGTAATTAAATAAAAAACTTACTTTTTTGAAACCACGTTTTAAGCAAAATACAAACATAGTAATAATAGCCACAAATATAATATCTAATGATGCATTTATTATCAAACAATTCACAAAATACATTGAACAATAAAACATTTTCATCAAAGTTAGTTCTCGTAATAAAAGTCAGTAGAAGACTTAGTCTGCGTACTGTCAGCCAATCTTGAACATTTCAATATATAATTACTAACTGCTAATCTTCAGGCAGTCACCCCAACTTGTCTTGGTGATCGACGTAATGCTCACCTCGGGTGTAGAAGTTAGGAGAGGGGTTGCCAGATCAGATTTCGTCACTTGGCCGTGGTTCAAAATTACAAGGTCATCGTCAATAGCCCTCTTGGGACGTTAATAAACACTCACTCACGCGTCAGGATTCTGGGGCACATTTAATATACGCAGTCCGTTATTATTTCCAACGGGAGCAGAGTTTAGATTTGGAGCTATATCAATTTGAAAATTCCTGGTTTCTAAACTCGCGATCGGTATCACGGTAGGAAATGGGACATGAGGAAGAGTTTATAATTCGAATTCATAAGCTAATGTATATATCCTTGAAAACTTCTATCCCAAGAAATTTCTACCTTTTCAAACCTAGTAGCGAAAATAGTTTTGTTTTCAATAATAAAAGCAAATTTACCATTAAAATCTTAATTCTGTTCAATTAGATTCTTTGATTTGATTGTTAACAACGCACATCAAAACAACAAGAGTTATCAGCGACACATCGCGATAGTTAGACTTTCAGTCAAACTTGCATCCCTCCAAACTTCCACAACACGCCAACGTGAGAACTTGAGTCATGACAAATTTAACTTACTTAGTCCCTCCACAAGGCAGTAGGGCGCAAATGGAGTTTCAAATTCAAAAATGGAACTTATCGTTGAAAATCAATACATTTTTGAAGAACAAGTATCCTTATAAGAGTATAAATAATACATATAAAATATATATTCATGATTCAAAACAGATATTGAAAGTATAATTGAGAAAGCATTCTCAGAAAAATAAAAAGAAATTACTATTATAAATTTTATATATGAAAGAGTAATCCGCTTCGAACAGCCTCTAAAATGTACCGAACCAATTTCTTACATTGTGAAGGGTTTTGTATTTATTCAACGGAAAATTCGTGGTCACGGTACCCGAGTTGTCAAGATAAAGATCTCGCGTTAGTTGTTACCGTGGGTTTGAATTTGGTACTACTGAAGAACCCGCCACAGAGATGACCATTGGCGTAACGGGCATATTAGGCCCCTTCAAAGTCATCAGGGTTTTAAATCAAGCTCAAAACATACTTGGCGTCAGTCAGGCTATGGGCCCCTCGCAATGCGAGGGTGCATGTTACGCTACTGGATGAGACCGAGGTTCAAAATTACGGAAGTTCGTCGTCAATAATCTTCACGTTGCATCAAAATGTAAGGTTAATACAAAATCAAACTGGGGCTGACGTCTGAAAGACTCACCCGAACGGTGGTAATGCTATGATGTTTTAAGCGTATATATATTCTTATTTTTCAGGAGGGAAAAAAACAACGCTTAGCTACTTTTTTTATAGGAAAACCCTGAAATATTTTCTACACACATTGCACTAAGTAGACTTTTAAATTATTCACTTAATTATCGCAAATGCAAGTTTTTAAAATTCCTTTGAGATAAACAGAATCTAGGTCTTAATCTAAAACAAATTCATTGTTTGGCATTACAACGCTGTTGCAATGAAACATGATAGATGAAAGCTAAAAAACAAACAAACAAGTATTTAAGTGAGATAAGCGATATAGTATGTCATTTATCTTATCTCTAAAATAGAAAGGAATGAAAGAGTTGGCAATTTTCGAAATCGATACTTTTTTTTTTTTTTATTGATGCACTTTAAAACAACTGTTCAATTTCGAAGGAAAATGTTTTCATTTATCGCAAATTTCGAGGCTGAAAATAAAAGAACCATATTAGTAACTGAATCTTAAAAACAAATAATAATAATCCCTTCCAAGTTTTTTGCTAATTTTTCACAATGTTTAAATTTTAATCAAAGTTTCCGCCAGATATATTGACCAAACAACTATACAGAAATCTTAATCATTTTTACACTGCATATCAAGTTGGTTTATAGCAGTGGTCTTCAAAATGTGTTCCACGGAACCTTAGGGTTCCACAAGTGAAAATAAAACATCGAAAGGAAAAAATTATCAACGTGAAATAACGTTCTCTATGGAGATTTTATGGAGTATATAAAGAATATTAAAATGTTTTTGCTTTAAATGCACTATTCTAGATTTTTTTTTTATTGTTTTGATCCCACGAATTTTTGAGTCGTTAGTAAGGGGTTTGAAATATTTTAAATTTTAAAAAATAACCTTTTTTTTTGTAAAAAAAGAAAACCCCTTTCAAAAAGCACCAAACATCTTTAAGAAATATTTTTTTTGTTAAGCCCCCCGATCGGCATGTGCCAGATCGAGGCCCAGGAAACATCATGGCGGGCTGATTGTCCATAGGGGGTACCCTTTGGGAACCATGAAGGTGAAGATATTAGGCTGTTTCCCCCCAAGGAGAGAACAATGGAGGAGGTCATGCCCCCACCCCCCCCGAGGAGTTGTGGCTCGACGGCTATTTACAGTACCCTATGCCACGAAGGAACTACACATTTGCAAACATCCATGCCTCATCGGGATTCCAACCCAGGTCCTACGACACAGCAGTCAGGGTCGATGACCTTTAAACTGGATGATTAGCGAGAATACTTCTCAGAAGAGAAAACTAGGCATGAATGTGGATAAAAGTCCATATTCGAGTACTACAATAAACAAAAATTTTGGGAAAGAAAAAAAAAGAAAAAAACATAAAACCAAAACGTTTGAAGCTCCCAAAAATTTTGGTCAAAATTCATGCAGACTTGACATAGCTATAAACACTAATGCTTTTCCGAACAATACATTTAAGGGAAAATTCTTTTTTTCTTCAAAGTATGCGGCAACAAAAACAAAATATAGAAACAAATTAACCGAATATGAAATGCGGCTGCAGTTAACTTCAGGTGGACTACACTTAGAGAGTTTTTGTTCTAACAAATGCAAACATATAACGCAATTACCAAAAATAATGCATGAGTAGATGATACCTGAAGCATAAATGAATATTATTAATGTGAGTAGATCATATTAACACATTATATTTATATATTAAAAAATTTTAATAAAAATACTTTTTTTTTGTCTTCTTATAAATACCTATAAAATATTGATTTCCGTTATTTTTTTTAATAATATATTCTTTTAAGAGTGTGTGTGAAATGGGATTTCCCGAAAAAAACCTGAGTCAAGAAAATGTAATTTAAAACCCCTTTTCGTTTTGAAGTATTCATGTATACTGAAGATTAAAAAGTAAAACCAAAAGTTTCAGGTATATGAACACTAACAAGAAAATGTAAAATAATATTCTTAATTTGTTCAAAAAAAAAAAGTTTTTTTGGAATAAAATGACGGCCTAATTTGTTTCTTGGTGCCATAAATTAATTTAAAAGTAACCTTAAATACATAAAAAAAAGTTGGCGTCTGCGTATTTCGAATCGTAATGGAAAGCGAAAAGGCTAAAAGAAAGCATTGGTGTTTTTATAAAATTTACTAATAATATAGATTTGGGGCTTACAACACCTTAAGTTTTAAATGGGTTTGTAATACCGGGAAAACCGATATTTTGAGCAATTTGTACAATTTTGAAATACCGATATTCACAAGTTTAAATGCCGGTTTTTCGGTATTTACTAAAATTTTTTAAAATTGTTTCCACTATATGTCCATGGATCGCCGACAAGCAAAATAGTTTACGTTTTTGTTTTTATGTTATATTTTAAATTATTGTACCATGAATAAAAAAATATTATAAATGAAATAATTTTACATTTCAGAAGGTGAAGATATTAAACGTCTACATTCTGTTCTTTTTTTAATTTTATTTTTCCTAACTAGTTAAACAGTGCTCAAGCAACTCATTAAATCCATCATCTGATTTTTTCATTGCTAGATACAACAGCATAAAAAACTACTAATCTGAACTAAAAGATATAGACATAAATTATTTCTCTGATAAATAGAACTAAATGCATTACTAGCAAAGTTCTCGTTGAAAGAGGAATAACATATCCAAGCTCATCTGCCTTCCTTCATCCGTCAACATCTGTTACTACAATGTCACCCTCACGGAGAAAATTCTTTTGACTGTGAATACAAAATTGTATCGTACTAATCAAGAGAAGTTATAAAATATATGAATCCCCCCAAGCCCAAAACTATCCTACTGCGCGAGTGCAGTATTCTAGAGCGATACTGCACTCGCGCAGGTTTCGTAGTCTGATATTTGTATCTGAGAAATCAAGGTTGTACTTGTGAAGAAAATGCGTAATATTTCGATATTTTTTTTTAAACTGTTGAGTTTGTTTCCCCCCTTTTTTTTCATATCACACTTTAGGTAATTTGAGCACATAATTACGTTCCAGGCTTAATGACAGTACAATTGATGCATTATGTTTTTTAAGATCGCATTTTAAAAATTTGTAATAGTATCACAGATTGAATAGTGATATTCACACTTTTTTGTGATTTAAATAAATGAAATGTTCCTTTACTTTTTTGTAATTTTTTATATATTGTTATAATTTATAAGTTACGAATTATTTTTTGTGATATTTACGCTGTCTAATAAAATTAGTAAGTAAAACAAAGAAACACCCAATGTTTTCGGTACTGGTTTCAATACCGGTATTAAAACCTGTATCCCGGGATTAAGCTCTAAGAAATACCGAATACCGGTTTTGAACTTTTGGTCCGATATTGCAATCCCTAGTTCTAAAGGATATACGAATCAAAAAAGTTTGCAGACCAGTGGTTTATAGTATCAAAAATACAAGCAAAACTTCTACTCGCTTTTTGTGACGATGAAGAAACGTAAAGAACTCAAATGTATATGGCCTAAAATTGTGCACGTTCGCTCTTACTATTTACGACCTCTTGCTATTTTTCTGGCTGACGAATCCCACATCGCTAAAAATTCTGAGGTTTGGAGTGTAAAAGTCTCAAGTGATAAACAAGATTATCAAATATTTATCGTCTTTCACTTATTTCGTTCAAAGCATGAAACATGTGATAGTCATTTTGGTGTCAACGGAGAATAAGAAGATAGTTCGTTAGACGTCAAATCAGAAGAATAGAGGACCTCGAACCTCGAAACTGAAATCCATTGTTTTTGACAATGACAGCAGCATGGGGCCTCCCGTTATCGCCATGGAGAGTGAGTGAGTGAATATTAACGTCGCACTGTTTAGTTACATGAGGGCTTTGGCAACAAACCTCGTAATTTTGAACCATCGTCAAGTGATGAGGACGACACTTAAGCTGGCACCCGTCCCCCTTTCCTAACTACCACACTACACCAACAGGAGAACGATTGAGCTCTCGACATATTTGACGTGCATTGCTAATCACAAGGCTGCCTATCAACCATTCCAGGATGGACTTTTTCACCACTTTGACTTTGTCTCCTAGTTCTTCATAGCCACGCCCTCTCTCCTCGAACCAACGACCAATCAGGTTGTTCCCTTTCCACCAAGGACTGCTACTCCTTCAGGCAACATTAACTCCTATGATATGAGATGGAGGCTCGCTTCGCGAGCCATATGCTCACGAAGCCTACACGGCGGGTCTTCAGGGGTACTAGGCTTGAAATGACACGCCGGCCACGAGTCCGTTACCTTGACCACAAGACAGCCACAATATCGCAATGGAGAATAACATCGTTATACAATTGACAACGCTGGGTCTCTGCGTGACCAATGCTGATTGGAATCTGTCAAATCGACAGGGACGTCTAAAGACTTTTTGAGCCCTGGGACCCTATACAAAAGTAGGCTCCATTTAAAAGTAGGCAGTATATAGCATACTCGTTGTCAAATACTGGTACAAACGATAATCCGAAACAAATGTGTGTGACTCACAAATTTACAAACCGGCTCACCCGACTGCGGGAGTCGACTAAACGAGTAATGATAGTGTAACGTGGTCCCAGACATGGACGACGTCATCACATAATGTAGTCTTGCACTGTTTCCAGTTGGCATAGTTCGAAATTGTCAGTTTTTTGGAGATTATGTCCGGGAGTAACATTTGATGATTAAAATTATTCGGATCAAAATCTTATTAAGGGTGAGACGAGAATGAGACAACGCCCTGGGCCCATGCTTTAAGCAGGGCCGTTTTTAACCTCCCCGGCGCCCTAGACACTTCAAATTGCTTCGCCCCCTCTCTCCTATTTTCAGAGCACTCCCTCCTCCAGTTTTTACCTAGCCAATTTTGCTTTGGGAGAGATTTTCCCTTAACTCTTACTACCTTCCCTTTCTTTGTTTCTGATCTTTGGGGAGTCTTTTCATTACCTACCACCTATGGACCTGTCGTGGCAACCGGCAGCCGTAAGAAAAGGATAGTGGCATGGTTTGGCAAATCTGGTTCAATTTTTATCCAACGGTATCACGGACCCTGCAACCACTCACCCTTTTGTAAATTAGTATAGTAAATCAATGAAATAGTTGGAAATTACAGTATAGAGTGTTCTCATTATTGTGTGAACTGTTTTCAACTTATTAATTACCACCCTTTTCTTTGCTTATCGCTTTACTGTCCTTTACTTTTAGATATCCTTATTCTTTGTTGAGTCACTGCCATTCATCTTGTAAAACAAAGGTTTTCTTCTAGCTTTGATCATTTCAAAATCATTAATGACATCACTGTAATCAATTTTCATTGTATATCATTTTGAATGCAAAGCAACATCAAACTGTTATGCTTTTCTTTTTCCATAGTATATCTCATTTCAGTCAGAATACTATGGCTATCTACTTTCAGGCAGAAATGCTTCTCTCGTGATTCGCTGGGCGGTTGTACGTTAGCTTTAATTTTAATTTTTTTCTTTTTCGCCCTCTAATTGTTTGCTTCCCTAAATCTTCTGCACCCTAGGCACGAGCCTAAGAGGAAAAGCGGCCCTGGCCTTGAGACGTCCCTGCTAATCGATAATAGAAAACAGCATTGGGACTACCCAGTGAATTATTCCCAGCATATCCCATAACACATTCAAGGAGCGAACTTACGGCTACAGTGCAGTTTATGTGTAAACTGTTTAAAACTGAACATTCAGAGGGTCTGCTTATCTTGTGCAAAGCCTGAACAACATGGCATGGTACTTAGTAACGAATGCCGCTTCGTTTTGCGAAAAAAGGATCTATGTGGACAAGTCCAGAGGTATATTAAACAATACAACCCTACTATTGCTATCTGGACATAATTCCTCCTGCAAGTATTATGGTCTTTTGGTGTGGAAATTTGTAGAGAGAATAGTGCATACTCTGTAATGTCGTTTTTGTTTCTTTACCATGGTTTAGAATTACCTAGGTTCATTGTAAATAATCAAGTGCGATATTAATAATAATTAATCAAAACTGTCTATATACGCTTAATTACATTTAATTAAAAGAATTTTTAATTATATATATAATTATTTGTATGAGAGAGTGTACTCTTCACAAAATATCTAGTACCAACTTACAGGTATTTTGTTCACGTGGGGCCCACCCGGGCGATCCAGCTCTTCTGCCCTGGATCGCCCCAGAGACAATCGTGTACACGTGGAGTCAGGGAATACCTGTTCCCTTTTTTCCTTAAGCTTATTTTCTGTAACTATAATTGATGTGTGTTGTTTATTTAAGTGACCTTGTGTTGTGGAACGTAAGAACATTAAATAAGATTTGTTCCTGTATCATACAGCCTTCTTTATTCAATACAACGAAGACACGGCATAGGGAATTGTCATAGTGGTGCCCAACGTGGGGCACGAACCCACGACCCTGAGATTAAGAGTCTCGTGCTCTACCGGCTGAGCTAATGGAAATTGTCCGAAAAATATACCAAATGGGAAGAGTAAAGTGAGAATTGAGTAATGAGCATACACAGATTTTCACAAAAATAATAAATATGGAACTTTTTTTCAAAAATCTTATTTACAATATCAAATCTGTTTTGAACGTATTCTTCAAAAATGTCGACTTTATGTTTGTTTTAAAAATCTGATTGATTCTATCTTATATTTTCGGGTATGTTTACACATTAACACTAGATTGCCCAATGAAGTCATTTTGACTGCTTTTTAATTTCAATTAGAAAAAAAATTTTACATATAAAATTTCCAATTCTTAGAATATTTTTTTTTTTCCAAGTGAAGTTATTTTTTATTGTTACTACCCTTTCTAATAACTTCCTGTATTTACTGTAAATAAATAAAAATATTAAAAGTTAATTTTTTAAAAAAATTTTTTTTACAATTTAAACATTTTTCTACAAAAGAAATCATTTTGACTACTTTTGGGTATATAGGTATATACTAAGTTTCAGTCATTCTGTGTTAATAAAAATAACAGCATTAGTTAATTTCTATAAAAGATCGTATTCATACGAATTTTCTTCCAACCAATCAACAATTTTAAGAGAAATTTTATTCCAAGAGCAAAAAAAAGGGCATAAAAAAAGGTCAGTTTATAGCTGTACGTCTTATCGTCTAAAATACTGTCAGAACGCATTCTAATTTAAAATTAGTTCTCTTTCCCTCATGACACTAAATTTGTCTGAAACTGAATGACATGAATAATTTTGATAGTTATTGCGTTCTAATTCAGAATGCTGTAATTCAGAATGAATGTAGTTATTACGTCAGCAAAGGTACATGTAAAATTTCAAGGAACTAACGAGATATGTTGCAACTCTGAAGATAAGATTAAAAGAAGAATCATACTGGAAAATCCAATCAAGATAGGAAAGTAAAACCACAGTTGTTAGAGTTTAAAAAAAAGTAATAATGTTTCAAGAAAGTTGTAGCGTTTACTGAAAGCCTGGAAATAAATTTAAAAATCTGTTTTCATTTTTAAATTTTATTCGACTAAGTTATTTAAAAACAAAAAAATTTTGTTCAAATACATACGTAATTTCTCTTATAGTACATCCATCAAATTCTAATTTTATAATGCTTGTTCTTCAAATATTGTTAAAATAGCGTTCATTAAAGAATACAGTGAAAATCGTTTAACACGAAACTGAGGAAGACTGAAATATTTTTTCGTGTATTACAGGATGTTTCAAAAAACAGCAACATATATTTAACAATATTAAATTTATTAGAGTACATTTGATATACATCTAAGACAGTATTTCTCAAACTGTGGGGCGCGACCCCCTAAGGGGGTATGATAACTCTGCGAGGGGGCGCGAGCATATTGAAAAGTTGAAAACAAAAGATTGTTTAAAAAACAAACAAATACATTCTGACATAATATTTTTATCATTTACACTACAATACATTTATAAATGTATCAGTATACTGCACAATATATTTTATAACTAATTTACCAATACTAACAAGGAGAGGGCACGACTAAGGAAATTCATTTGGGATCGAGACTTGGTGTAATAGTAGTACTCTTTTAGGGTGTTCACCCCTCAATGTAATTCCGTCGAATGGCCAGTCAATTCGGAGAAATGAGCCTTCGAAATTCATGCTAAGCTTTTATACAACTAAATTTTAATTTTCCGCAACGATTTCGTAGCTTGATTGGTAAATCGTCTGCTTTCTATGCTGGAGGTTAGGGTTCGATTCCACGCGATCAACTTTTTTTTTTTCAATTCATTTAATTATTTGTTTTAATTAAATAAATTTATTTATATGAAAGGTTTATTAAATATTTAATGATATTTTTTGTAATTATATATATATTTTGTATTTTATAAAATAAAAAAATTACTTTGATTATATAAATAATTATATTAAATTTTATAAATCTATTTTATATTAATAAATAATATTTATAATAAAATATATAATAAATATTAAATGATATTTTACAAAAAATTAGTTGCAAATAGTTTTAATGTGAAATACAATATACTATAAATAAAATATTATATATAATATAAAATAATTTATACAATATATTATTATTATTAAATTAATTATTTTATAATTAATATAATAAAAAAACATGCCTTTTTTATATGTTATTAAATTAATTATTTTACAATTTTATAAAATATTTAATAAGTCCTTTTCAAATAAATTTACTTAATTTCAAAAAATTTATTTAAATAATTTTAATAAATTTATTTAAATAATTTCTATAATAAATCAATAATAATTTCAATAATAAATCCTAATTTTAATAATAAATTAATAATATTTCTTTTTAATACTAATGCTTAATAATAATAATTTAATTATAATAAATATTGGTTAATTAATTATAATAAATAGTAATTAATTAGTATAAATACTGATTAATTAATTAATTTTAATAAATAATAATTAATTTACTAATTTTAATTATTAATAATTTTTATTAATAATTATTTTAAATATTTTTATTTAATAACTATTTTTAATATTTTTAATTAATAATAATTTTTAATAATTTTACTAGTAAAAAAATTAAGTTATACATTTTAAATTTTTTTATTTTATAAAATACAAAATAATTACAAAAATATCATTTAATATTTAATAAACCTTTCATAAATAAATTTATTTAATTAAAAAAAATAATTAAATGAATTGAAGAAAAAAAAGTTGATCGCGTGGAATCGAACCCTAACCTCCAGCATAGAAAGCAGACGATTTACCAATCAAGCTACGAACTCGTTGCGGAAAATTAAAATTTAATTGTTTAAAAGCTTAGCATGAATTTCAAAGGCTCATTTCTCCGAATTGACTGGCCATTCGACGGAATTACATTGAGGGGTGAACACCCTAAAAGAGTACTACTATTACACCAAGTCTCGAACCGAAATGAATTTCCTTAGTCGTGCCCTCCCCTTGTAAGTTAAGGACAAGTTTAATAATTAACAGTGACCCTATGGATTTGTCATGTATAAAATTATATGCCAATATTAACACTTATCTTGATAATTTGTACGTTTATAGTTAATTCCTTAAATGCCGATTAAAAATTACGTGATTCGTTCCAATGCCACCGTTTAACACGTAGGTAAGCGTATGGGGTGTATTGAGGGGTGGTGTTGGTAGAGATGGAATAAATAATCAAATCCTCTGAAATAAGTAAATCCTTCGCAAACACTGACAATGTCATTTTATTGCTTTCCAAAGCCTTCGGAATAATTTTATGGATAGCAGTTCACAGAAAATATAGTACTTCGGAAAGACGTATATATACGTCTGGGGCAATTAACACACCGGCTGAGCGAGATGTTTATATACGTCGGGGAGACTTAAGAGGTTAAAGTCGTATTGTATGTTTAGCGTCAAAGTATAGTATTATTGAATTTAATATATCGTTATTGTACGGAGGGGGGCGCGATGCAAATTATGATTGAGAATATTGGGTCGCGAGCATTGAAAGTTTGAGAAGCACTGATCTAAGAGCATATAATAAATTGATAATCTTCATTTGCTTCGATTGCGAGTAAATATCTTCGAAACAATTGCTTCCGGCAGAAAAATTTCATGTTTTGTATAATCCCTTGATCACAAGGCTGCAAGACACTTGTATTCAGAGGCAAAGTCAATACAACGGAGGTTGTAGCTTTCAATATAACGTTGGGGTGAGCCGGACAATTATCAAAGAAACCTTATGCTTTTCTCGTTATAATCGCTCATCTAACTTTAAGATCCGAATTCCAAAGCCAATTGATGAGAGATGAGATGTTTTTGTGTGTCGTTTATGGAAGTGGAGAGTGAAAATTGCTTAGATAAACAAAAATGGCTCAGACTATTTCGAATTATTTCAAGTTAGCCTCCTTTCTACGAAGCATGTGAAATCACCTCTCTTTCATTTCACACCCCTCTTAAATCTCGCCTGCGCGGCTGGCATTTTCCGCATTTTGTTCATTCCCCCTCAAAAAGGAAAACATTTCGTATTAAGCGATTTTCGTTTCGTGTTAAAAGAAAAAATGCATGAAAACACATAGCAGTTTGTCGAGACCGTTGTATTGTTTCGTGTTAACCGATATTTCGTCTTAAGCTTTTTCGCGTTAAACGTATTTCACTGTAGATAGAGTAAAACCATATACTGATTTTTGAAAAAACAGAAAAACCCTACACACATTGAACATTTTAAGCCATCGAATTCATTCTATATCAAAATTATATCTATAGAATGAGTAAAGATAACACACACACAGAACTTATTCGTCAACTAAAAATGCGTGAAAACCCTTTCATTTTTAATTAATCAGTGCACACTCTGTGATATTGAAGATGCAACTCCAAGAAATGGCCAGAAATTATGCAAATCGTCACTGAGTAATGAAAATTATATGAAATGAGCAGCTTTCTCCTGCACATGTTAAATAGAATATAAAGCGGAGGTTCCCCAACTTTTTGTTTCATAGACCCCTTGCCATATTTTTCAGTATGGGTAGACCCCTGCTTACCTAAAATCGAATTTTTGCAAATTTATCAACTTATACGTTCTTTCGACAGCTGGAATGGAGCTATTTACTTTAAAAGACTCAAATTTCCAATTGTAGTGAAGTATAGGGTTTAAAACTTAAGAAACACATGTTAATTAATTAAATCAAAATTTAGTTAGTACATAGAATATGCTTTTAATTTGAGGGATGGGGCGGGCACTTCTTTAACAAATTTTCAACATTTGGCACACAATCTTGTCAGGTTTAACCCTAAATCTTTTCGGTCTATAGTGTCCAATCTTTATCTTTCTTTTATATTATTTTGGTGATTGGCAAACGCGCTGAAACTCCTTTTCAATACGAAAAGCAATTACAAAATTTTCTCAACACTCTACTATTCGTGTCTTTTTAAAGTCAAAATTGCTGACAACTATTTCTCAACTTTATTTTAAGATCTTCGTTAGTGCCTATTTTAATCAGCTCCTTGAGAAATATGATATTTTTTTTCAATGTGATCATATGAATTCATTACCTGCTGTGGTAATTACCATAGTCAAAGCATTTTCTGACCTAGTTTCAAAATCTGAATAAATGGCATTTGAATGTTGAACGCAGGTTAAAACGTCATTTTCCAGGCAGATAATCTGTGGCAAATTGAAAAAATGGGAAAATTACGACGTCCAATATTATACTTCTTTAGCTTAATTCTGGCAAGAAACGCTGAAATAATGGTCCTTCTTTTAATAAAATTCATGCTGTTACCTTGTAAATGCAAATTAATTTCATTAAATTTAGTAAATAAATCCGTCAAGTAGGTAATGTCTGGTTTCCATTTGATTAAATTTTCTGTTACAATTTGTGACGGGCTCACGCGTCTTTTCTTTAGCATGACCTCTGGGTTCTTTGGGGGCCAAGATTAATGGCAACTCTTTTCCAACCAAAACCCAAGAAGCGAAACGTGTTGAAATGCAAATGAGATAGCTTTTAAATAACAGAAGTTTCAGTAAGTCGTATGGCAATTTGGGGAATGTTATGTGAACGATTGATACAAGCGTGAATTGACAGCCAGTAGAAGTTATCTTGAAGATTAAGCCATTAGGTCAAGGTGCATACCATTGCACGCGTGCCCAGACGCCTCTTCATAGTATTGAAGCTACGATCAAATTAAGGTAGGATTGACTATATGATATTAGGACTTATAATATTATTAGAAGTGAGATTAGGTGGATTAAATATTGATAGTGGTCCAAGTTACGCGATTCGGTATAACTATTATTGTGTATTTGTTCATAGTAGATTCTCTCACTAATATAATTATCTAATTTGTTAGAAGTTTAAGTCACATTCTTAATAAAGTCATATTAAGAATTTAAAAATGTCTGTTCCTTTTGTAAACCCTACACCTCTAGCTCACGCGGATAATCAAAGAAACGGTCACCTTAGGGGGGCGGTTTTACAAATTACACTCATGGACAAAAAAATTAGCGCACAAAGAAGTAGTCGAAATAAAACGAAATTTTACATACGTAATGACTACTTTGATATAAGTAAATGATTAGAAAATCAAAGAAAAAGGATCACTTATTTCAGAGAAAAAGGCAAAAGAACGGAGGATTTAATGCCCTGTTGAACCCCCTTTATAGCGCGAAGGCACGATACGATACGTTCGGGCATTGAGGCATACATGTTCCGTATGATGTCTTGAGACATTTCGTTCCATATTTACTGTAACCTTGCCTCTAGTTCGTTCAAACTCGTGGGATCCCCGACTCGCCATCCCAAATGATCCCAGATATGCTCGATTGGAGAAAAATCACGGGATCGGGCAGGCCAAAAGAAGGGTAGCAACAATAGTCTTGTGACACCCTTCCCGTGTGAGGCCGAGCATTGTCTTGTTGAAAAATATCTCCTGGGAGCCGTTGCATGAGTGGCAACACATGTGGTTGCAGGATGTCATGGGCATACCGTATATACGTAATGCGCGATCACGCTGTATTTCTAATCATTTGCATATCTCCCCTACATGTACCTTCATACCCAGTTTCGTTACGATCCCGCAATTATTTCTTGGTGCGCTAATTTTTTTGTCCATGAGTGAAAATGGTTTAATAAGAGCCACTATCGTAGACTTCTATTTACACATCATGGATTCCCAAATTATTTTTTCGCTGACGTGGACACCTTGCAGGTCGTTACAGACCTCTGGGTGTCGATATATACCACTTTGGGAATCACTAATATAAAGGAAAAGACCAGCAGAAAGAGCAATTTTCATGCTGTTATTTCTGTGAGGAAAATCAATGCGAGAATAAATTTCTGAAAAACTTCTTAGAATATAAATAAAATTTTTACACATAATTCCATAATTAAATGCATTTAAATAAAATTATGGATCATTTAGTAAATAAAATTAGCAACTCACAAATGTTTTAGTATTCCATTTGATCCCCTTAGGACTTGAATGAGCTAAGTGTAGGACTATAACTTGAAATTTTATAAAGGTAGATGTATATCAGTAACTTCTGAAATATTCCAAAAAATTTCTTCACTTATAACTAATATATAATATGAATATATATATATCCCTGGAAAATGATGAATTTAGGAATTTCATCAAATTTCTAAGGGAGAGGATCAATTCACGCAATTTGTTAAAACAACGTCTCTTTGAGGTCATTTCCCTGATGAAAGTAAGTGATTTTATCAAATCCCCGAACTGTTTTAGTGAAATGAACAAGTCAGCATTTGTAGAGCTCTGTTTACGCTTGTTACCACTTCCTTTTATTTCCCCTTCTCCTGTCCGTGCCAGACAGCACCGGTCTTCTGACGTGACGCACCAAGACAAAATGACCTAAACATCACTTTTTAGTTTTATTTAGTTATATTCTTTGCATTATTATCTTTCGATTGATATATCACTTTTGTATGCCTGAAAATTAGAATCTGGATAAAACTTAAATTTGAAAATGTAAGCAAGCAAGTTAGGAAATTCGACCACGCCATTTTTATATAATAGATAAAAAAAAAAGCTATTTTAAAAAGTGGAATAATAACTGAAAAAAAGGTGTTACAAATAAGACAGGATATTTCTGAAGTACTACATTAATGTATAATTTTTTTAGTAAAAAAAAAAAAAAGTTTTATTATCTAATTAATTTCGAATAAATAATTTGTAATTCAATGATTATTGTTGCATTAATTACTCTAGTTTTAATAATGCACCCTATTTGCTAAATGAACACTTTTAAACTCTTGACAGTAATATTTCATCATTTCACTGAAACAGGTTAGATTGATCAAATCTCACTTCCTTTCCAAAGGGAAATCACCTTACAGAGTTCTTATTTTAACACCTTGCGTGAATTGATGATCTCCCTTAGGGATTTGGTGAAATCCCTAATTGAATCATTTCCCTGCGGCATATATATAAAAAAAAAGGATTCCGCCTCGTTCTCAATATAATAATCACATAAGAACATTGAATAAACCATGCGTTGTAGAAAACACTCTTGAGGTAGTTCAAATGACATTTTAAAAGGCACGTGGAAAAATGGAATACCTTTTGTTAACCAGCAAGTGCTCACATTTTTAACGAGCAGCTGCATTGACAGGCAGCGACAATGAAGTTCACAAAACTATTTGATGAGAAAATATTGTTCGCTAAAAATCTTCCTTAATCATCTGAGATTGGCGTCTTTGGAGAATAGAATTAGAAAAGAGCGAGTGGGCGTGAGTTGAGAATTCGTTCAACTGGTAACTGAAAAAATATGTTTTTTTTTTTGAAAATGAAATATTTGTTTTGCAATAGTTACAAACAGCGCTTCGAACCGCAATTTTTTTCGTTCCGGTTCAACTAAAAAATATATATCGGATCAGTTCCAAATGAATAAAACTTGATTTTATGTATATTCTTGTTTGTACTAAAAATATAATTCTATCAAAATTTAGAAGATTTTATTTTTTTTTAATAAATACATCCATTTGTGTGGTTCCGCTTCCCAATTTAAAGTCCAGCACAGTCGCAAAAAGCTTTTTGACAACTACATCGTACACAGAGGTTGCCCTCACAAGCTTATTGTAGATAACGCCACTTATTTTAAGGGTTCAGAATTTTTGGAGTTTTGTAAGGTCATGGGTATAGAGAAAAGGCATATTTCGACATATTCCGCTCATGTTAATGGGAGGGTAGAGAAGCCCAATCAGTCTATAGCTAACATACTTGCTACGATTATACATGATAATAACGATTGGGACGAGCAATTAACACACACAATGTTAACGTTAAATTCCGCAATACACGAGGCAGCGTATACTTCACCTTTTTTCTTAGAACATGGAAGGGACATCTGTTTATCATACAGTTATCAGAAGGAGAGCGACATTCCTCGAGACTCGTACGAATTTGAAAGAAATTACTACCCTCTTTAGAACACACATTCCAAAATGTTTGATAGAAATTGATTAGGTGTTCATGACTGTAGTACTTGGAATTTGAGATATTGAAGTGATAAGATTAAGTTAGATTTTGACAGAAATTGATTAGGTGTTCATAACTGTAGTACTTGGAATTTGAGATATTGAAGTGATAAGGTTTGGTAGTTTTTGAAAAAAAAAATTGGCTAGATGTTCATTAGTGCAGTATTTGGATTTAGAGATATTAAAGTGTAAGGAAGAGGTTAAGTTTTGATGGAAAAAGTTATTGCGTGTTAATTATGTTAGCACTTGGAATTGAGTTTTTTTTTTCTGGGATGTTAAGGTTTGTCAAATTTTTTGTTTGTTGTGAATCTGTTGTTCTGGTTGAGATGAAATTTTAATTGTTGGAGCAATATTGTGTTTAAGGAATAAGTATTGGTTACAGCGATTTTTTTTCAGTGGATATGTATGATAGAACATAGGACTTCGTAAAAGTACTTGATTTGTTGCTGTATTTTTTTTTCCTTGTTTCGGGAAAATTTTGATTGGAGTTGTCATGCAAATTAATTATTTTTTTTTAATTTTGTTATTTGGACTTTTTTGTGTATGGTTAAATTTGGTGTGCTTGAACGATAAAAAATCCCATCTCATGAAAATTAGTGTGCATATCATTCGAGCGCATTCCGACTCGGCATTTTCGTTGTTCCCCAGGGTGCTAAAAAACGATAAGAGAAATTTTATTTGGGTTCCCTCAGAACAGACTTCCCTTCTTCCCCTTGGAGATTTTTGCCCACTCCCACGGATTTCACAATTCGAAGAAAAACTTTGAGTGTTGGTTCTTCCGGCGCATTAGAGGAATTTTCTCCCCCCCCCTCGGAGTTTTTGGCCCACCCCCCCGGGCCCACAAGAGAGAAGAGAAACTCCTGAGCTCGGCTTCCCTTTTGGTGTTTTTGCTTTCCCTGCTGTCGCAAGCGAGATTAGAAATTCAGCCTCTCTTTTCTCTTTAGGGTCGCCATCTCCACCCCCCCCCCTTTTTTTGTTATTTTCTCTCGTAGCAACTCGATGCGAATTTTTTTTCCTTCCACGCAATAGACTTTCTTTCGTAATATTTTTATTTATTTTGTTGAAATTTTCTATCTTGCATTCTGATCAAATGCAACTGGGTTATTTCTATTGAATTTTTCAAATTGTATCAAACTTAGCTAAACTTTACTTTTGGCGCTCGTTTTTACATATAAAAAAAAATTACTATAAAAATAAAATAAAAATATGAAATAATGTTTTTTCCTTCATCACCATGTTTTAAAACTCAAATAGTACTTTGTGTTATGTCCTACTTCCATATGCGTTAAAATTGTTAATTTTTTTTTTCTTTCTTACATTTATTTCCCATACTTTCAGCTAGAATTTTTTTTTTATTATATGCAACTTGTGTCATGTCGTTTTCTGATGTTTAAGTGAGGCAATGTTGTACCTAGTTATTTAATGAATTTTTAGCTCAGATTTCTTTATGCAACTGGTTTCATGTCATGTTTTGATGTTCAAGTGAGACTTTGTTGTATGTCATTTATATTAATTTTAGCTCTAGACTTTTTTTTTCTCTGCTACTTGTTTCATGTCAATTTTTGATGTTCAAGTGAGACATAGCTGTACTTGGTTACTATATATACATTTTTTTTGCTGATTTTTTTTTATATTTTAACTTGTGTCATGTCATTCTGATGTTAAAGTGAGACAACGCTGTACTCAGTCATTTCACATTTTTTTATTTCAACGTAATAATTTCATTTATTTTATAACTGTATCATGTCATGAATTTGATGTTTAAGTGATACTTTTTTTTTTCATCAGATATTAAGCATAATTTTTTTTTTTTTTAATACTTTATTGTGTCATGTCCTTAATGTGATGCAATTTCTTAGTCATCGTTTAGTATTATTTTAACTTTATTAATTTTTGTTTTCTTTGCACACATACACGTTATGTTTTTAATCTTCAAGTGTTTTGTCATTCAGTATGCTTTATTCCTACACATTCTTCTGCATTTTTACTCTTACATTGTTATGTTGATATGAGATAAGGATTTTTTTTCTTAATGTTTTCAGTCGTTTGTCAATATCTTATGTTTTCTCTGTGAGCTGCTCGTTGGTGTTGTTTTTTTCTACGGACACCTATATGTTATTCCATATAAATTTTTTAACCAGTGTACTCGTTATATATATATATATATTCTTTTATCATTACCCGTAAATTTTGTTATCATAATTGTGAATTTTCATTCGGTTTGTGACAGTCTCGGTTGGCATGCAGTCATCTCGTTGGTCGTATGTTTTTTGTTTAGTAAAAAAATGGATAGGAAAGAAGGAAAGGGAATAGTGCAATTTATTTTATTATTTTTTTTTGGGGCAAGCTTTTTTGATTTTCTTACGTTTGAGTGCTGTGGCTATTGCATTTATATAACATTTACATTTCCCTCAATAATTTTTTTTTGTTTCTTTTATTTTTAGTTTTGTTAATCTGAAAGAGGGGAGGAGTGATGGGAGGCCGAGAGTTCTGGGCCCTGAGATACAACTTTATTTAGAATAACGGCATACTGAAACTTACATTCTAAAACAAAGTAAAAACGGTACTTATCTGAGTGAGGGGTAGGCGGAGTAGGAGACCTGGGAAGGGCGGAGTGGTGCTGGCAAGTAATCTAAGGAAAGGAGAAAAAAAGCCCCGAGAAATAGCGTGCAAGTGCTTTTAAAGCGCATTACTTCCAAAACAATCCGCTGCGAATTTATTACTGTTCCAATCCACCACTCTGATTTGCCCAACGGCTACTCACAGTCCCCGTAAGAATACAACCTTGTCCACCAGAGAGTGCAATGAACTGGGAACGCACCCAAATTCTTTAACTAATCACTGTTGTCTGTAAACAGGGCAGATGCAAAATTAAAATTGTATCTCAGGAACCAGAACTCTCGGCCTCCCATCAATTGGTACACTATATGAATTGATTCAAGTAACCAGAATGTACGATACGAGCGGTTAGCAAAGAACGGCGAGCATTGGTATCGTTATCCCTTATCAAAATTGCATTTGACAATTAGGTTCATGATTATGATTTGTCTATCTAAACAGTCTATACCAGCGATACTCAACCTGCGGCCCACTGAGCCTTTTTAAGTGGTCCGGTCATGGCCCATTGCTGTGAAAAATTTATTTATTCAAGAACATTGTATCATAAAAATTTGGTGGGAAATTCTTTATCAAGAAATCAAATATATCAATTTTGCGTTTAGCTGACGGTGTCGTACGGGTACCAATAGATGTTCTTTTTCCATTTGGAACGGTTGCGGTTAGTGATAACAAACAACAGTGGAGTAGCAACCATATACGGGTGAACTAATTTTTAACAATTGGAAGGTTGACTATTTTGTAGTGAAAAACAAACACGAATCAGTAATTGTTTGATTTGTCACGACAGTGCTGTATTTAAAAAATACTAATAAATAGAACTCATTCAATGACACTTTTCCTAGAAGATCTCTTTCAAAAGGTGATAAATAGGCTTTCTTGAATAATCTTTGCAACAGCAACAAGTGTTTTGTCAGTGGTAATATCACAGCAGTAACAAGGACATCCTAGTTTGTTATATTATTGGTAATCGTATGAAACCGTTTACTGAAACAGAAATTGTGAAGGATTATTTCTTAAATCCTTCTAATTTAGTGTTAGTGACAAAAATAAAAATTGATTATAAAATACAAAACAGGGGTTATAATTTTTCGACATTTTAAATTTCTAATGTTATCTTGGTCTTAAAGCATTTTTCTCTCCCCCATCTACCCTCATGTTGAGGGGCGCGTGAAATAGTTGACATATGTATGCGGCCCAGCAGAAAAAAGGTTGAGTACCCCTGGTCTATACAAAGATCCGTGGATGATCGTATGCTGAGATGCGAAAAATATGACTCAGACTGATATTTTTCTTAAAAGAATCTAGTTCGTTCAACTGAACTAAATATACCTTCTAAAAGTAGTTTCATGCGAAACTGGAACAGAAAAGTACTAGTGAACATCGAAACAGGAAATCGAGATTCAATGTACATGTAATGATGATAATTATACGACTGACGTTAAATTAGAACCGAAACAAACCGATGTTTTCTTTTTAGTTTAGTTCCGGTTCCCGAAGCCCTGGTTACAACACTATATATACTCGTACATCTAAAAGTATCATAAAATCAAATTATTTCAATAAATGAAAAAAATATTTTGGAAATTAATTATTTAAACTCTAAAAAATATCAGGTAATATTTTGAAAAGAAATTTACTATAAGAATTGTTACGTAAAACATTCGGACATGACGAAATGGGAGGAGACAAATATTTATCAGGTAATCGTGCCGTAAATTCTGATACAATTATAAAGGAGTTAAAATTAAAAACTTCGTAATATCAAATTTAAAACAAAATGTTGCTTAAGTTTTATGTGTGTGTTACCTAATTTTAAACATACTGCCCAGCTTAATCAAAATGATCACTTTTTGACTTTTCACATTTCTAAGGCCAACCATCCACTAAAGCATGCACTACCTCCATAGGAATTTCCATCGCTGTTTTTCCTTAACCCTTTCGTGCGGCATTTATTTCTCTTTGAAATTTCTCGTAGTTTTTTTAATGTTTTATTAGCAATTAAACAATAGCATTTAAGGAAATATACAAATTATTTTGACGAATTTTATGTTTACTTTAAAATTTTAGGGGTGGAAGATTACTTCCCAAGGACCATTCACCGTCACAAAGAAAATTAATTTAATGGATGGTTATTTGCCATGAAAAGATTAATAAGCATCTTGCAATGCACAAGGGGACATCACTTTCTGCACATATGTAGCGAATTCTCTTTTATGTCTTTTTCTGCGACATTTACTACATCGTCTTTAGTCTGGAAACAATCTTTTGCATATGATTTCACACACTGGCTAAGCACACATCTTCCGGAACCATACACTTTTTCCTTGGAAGCCAACAGGACGTCCTCTTCTTTTTCTTGATGAATACCCGTCTATTAGCTGACGAGCTAATGCTATACGCAATGTTAGCTGGTCTAAACTTCTGTTTCTTTTGCTCACTTGCCACAGTATGAAACTATTTATGATGGCAAGATTAATAAGAAAATAAAAAGATACGATGCCACCATTTTACAGATCTTATTTGGTGTCTTTTTTTCTTTGATCGTAGCGATCAACCCCTACCAAAACATCGTTATATTCAGCGACAGCTTTTGGACAAGGTACTTCTTTAGTACCATCTTTTTTTTTGTCCGATTTACAGATGTCATAATCGCTGGATTATGTGCAGTAGCACAAAACTGTTTTCCCTTCGTTATAATAACAAGGCAAATATATTATAATGGGTTTTGTGCTTCTCATAGGTGTATTTTTAAGATTATGTAGATGGGAAGTAATCTTCTCAAGGTCTACTAAAGAGTTAAAAAACGTTTAAGACTGTTCTGATTGGGATGCTGTATTTTCCCCACCTTTGCCTTCAATACTGACAACGATTTATAGTCGATCAGATTTAAATACGGTCTGCTGGGAGGCTAATCTTCTTGATTTGCTGCACTAAAGTTTTATACCTAGTACATAACACATCAAGCAACGCAAACAACAACTTGGGCTCCAGCAGTTTTATTTTAACTTAGCATGCATATTAATTTATAAGTTTTCATTTCTTTTAAATTTTAATACTTTAACTATCATGACAAGTTCTATCTTTTCAATGCTCAACTCCTACAATCAGGACAGGGGGTTAAGACCTCAGCAAATATCAAGTTCCCCAATGATCGTTCATACTCTCTTTTAAACACCGCTGGATCGTCTTCGTATTTATGAGCAGAAACAACACTCTGTAGGTGAAGTCCAATTGTTTCCATTGAACAGGTCTATATTATGGGCAGGGACGTTTAGTAAGGGCCAACTGGGCCTGGGTCCAGAGCCTCGGCCACAAAGGAGGTCTCGTCTCGTTCTCGATTTAGCCTTAACAAGATCATGATTCGAATAATTTTAACGGTCAAATGTTATTTCTGGTTGTATTTTTGAAAACTTGAGAATTTCGGACGATATGTCAACTGGCTATATGTGATGACCGTTGGCCATGTATAGGCCTAGGCCAGGGATGGCGAACCATTGGCACGCGTACCATTCATGGCACGTGACACAATATTTTGGGCACGCCAGGGATCAACATGGCTTGCATTTTATTTCAAAATAACAAAGTTCACTATGAAGTATTGCGAACAAATACGAGTGATCGGTCCCTGTGCGGCGGAGAGCACACTCGTTTGTTATTGTCTTGCCTTAGTTACATGGTGGACTACAATTGCTTATGATGCAAAGTTTGTCTATATGCATAGCATAATCAATTTCAATGATACTACTGTATTTTAAAGTTTATTTGTGTTATATTTACGATTTTTAAGTGCTACTTAACATAGCTAGTTCAGCAAAAGATTAAAATGGCAAAATAGTAAGTGTAACAGAGAATTTCAAATTTGGTGAATCTAGAAATATGGCATTATTAGTAAAGGCGACAAAGCGGTGTGTGTTTTATGTTCTGAAATAGTGGTACGCAGAATATCTTTTACAAAACGGCATTTTGAAACAATCTGCAAATCCTCTTGTCAGAAAAGTGAGCCACAGATGACTCCAATTGGGCATGCATTCTACTAAAAGTAATGTCTTACAATCCTAATATAAGGTATTTGTCATCCACACACACACACATAATATGCAATAATAGAGCTCACATTAATGCTACTTTAATATGAATTACACATATAACTAAAACATTTACAGTTATACAATGCAAAAGGTACTTTTTCGTAGTAAATGAAGAGTTTTGTGTTCTCTTAGCATTTAGTTTTATTATTTTCCCAATAATCACAAGTCAAAATTATTTGACGGCACGTCTACACCTCATAAAACAATTCTTTAGAAAAAATGGCACGTTGATCCATAAAGGTTCGCCACCCCTGGCCTAGGCTTACCATCATCACTCATTCAGACAAAAGGCGGCAATCAGTCTAGCCGTTTTGTGCGATTGTAAGTCATGCACATTTATTCGTTTCGAGTTATTGTTTGTTCGAGTATTTGACAACGCATGCTATGTACTGTGTCTACCTTTAAGTATCATAGATGGGGTCTACATTGGTGTAGGGGTCCAGGGTCTCAAGAAGTCTGAAGGTGTCTTTGGTTCTGGGATTTCAAACAAGTTAGTGTCTTGATTAACTTTTGCCATGGTTTTCACTCATTTTTAACAACAATGAATCTCTGAGACGCCTTTATAGTTGGCACCAGGGCCGGCTCTAGCAATTTTGCCGCCCCGGACAAAAATGGAAGATGCCGCCCCTCTCTCGAAAGCAAAAAATTATAATTTAAAATTTTTCACATAGATGCACACCTATAAACCTTGAATAACGAATAAAAAGGCAGCTTAACTATATATATATATATATATATATATATATATATATATATATATATATATAATTTTAAGTCTTACAAAATACAAAATAATTCCAAATTAAGGTCATAATTATCTTTTATTATTTCAAACGAGTAAAATGTAAAAGAAGGAATTGCCCATTCCAGCACGCCAATTTCCTCAAAAAAGGGTTAACTGATGGTGGGGATTACAAGCGTTTATTTTATAACTTATAGTAACTACACCCAAAACTAAAATAAAACGTCTTCTGTGGCTCTTCACCAAATATTTATTTCCCCTACCCCCTTTTGAATAACTGACACCAAACTTCGTATAGGTGAAAGAAATGTCCATTGTGATCCCACTCCAAGATGGGGAGAAAGATATTAGTGAAAGATGTGCAAAAATATCAAATTTCATTATTTAAGATATATTCCTGCCTCGACCTTTCAAGTTTCAACATAAAAGAAAAAGTGACATTAAACATACAGAGTACAAAATAAAGAAAATAAAATACAATAAATAAAATACACAATTCACACCCAATAATATTTCAGAAAATATATAAAATATATCTAATTTTCTGTAACAATATATATTTATTTCAAATTCGATTCAAATGCCGCCCTTAAAATCTGCCGCCCCGGGCAGGGGTCCGGCCCTAGAGCAGCCCCTGTTGGCACCCTACTAAGCGATTAAGGAAGCCGGAGATTAATTTACGAATACTTTTATCATTGAGAATGGTCCCTTATTTAAAACACAAAAATCAGGTGCTGAAAACATATAATTATCTTTAAGTTGCATATTTAATCATATAACATTGTACAATTTTAAACTCAAATGACATTTTTTTAAGGCCATTCAAAAAATTTATTTATAATTACAATTTTTTTTCTTTGTATTAAGGGAAAAACAATTTTAAAAAATCCCAGTAGAATTTTTTTAAGCGTCTTCCAAGCAATTTGTTCACATTCTGAATTTATGCATTTCGGAAAAAATCAGAATATTAATGTCTCTAATATTTTGAACAAAACACAAAAAATTTACTGCTTCTTTAAATAAATGCAATAGAAAAATGTGAAAGATGTGATTATTGTATTCTTAAAGAAGTTGTATCCTTGTTATGTTACAAGCCAAAAGAGATATAAATAGGTAAATGTATAGGTACCTGGATTAAAATAAATATTAAAGTGAGATATTTTCCCCAAAATATTTACCAGCTTCCCATGACAACGAATAAAATGAAGTATTGTACAAGAAACAGTTATCTCTCTCTTGCAACGTAGTGATATTTTACTTTTAAAAAAATAATTTATGTTCATATTATAGCTTCCTGTGTGACTTTCAGATCCTTTGCAATTTATAGATAAATTAATCTGGACACCGCTGGTACATATGGACATAGCAAAAAAGTGCTTGAGATTTCATTTATATAGATTTAACAAATTTTCCGTATAATTGAGAAAATGGAATTGGTAAAAATCTAATTGTAATTTTTTGCAACTTTTTAACGGTTTGTAATTGTTTTTATTATATTAAAAATGAATTTTTTTAAAAAAAAATCTGCTTTTTATTTACAAAATATGAATTTATTAAGTAAGTTTGATTAAAATCTTTTCTTTTTGTTCTAAATTAAAAAATTGAGAAAAAGCTTCTAAAACATATGCAACAATTAACAATATGCTAATAAATTCAAAACGCTATTTTTTATGTCTAATTTACTGTCTGTCTAAATTCTTAAAAGTATAGGATTGAAACTGTGAAGAATGCTTCATTTACTAAGCAAATAAAGTTTGTAAAATAAATTTTTTGAAATGAAAAATTCAAATAATTTAAGTGTCAAAACCTAACTTAAAAAAAGCATAAAATATAGAAAAGGTGTTTGTTACTTATTTGTATATTATTTTAAAAACTAGAAGCGGCAATTAAACTGAATCGTTACGTAATTTCACATTATACAGGTCATTAAAATTACATAAAGAAGGAAAGCAAATAACAAAACTTTACTAATTGTATGCATACAGCATAGTAAAAGAAAACATTATTAATTTTCTAGGGAATTCGTGAATTTATAGGATCCGAAATAAGTATATACAGCTGCCTCTGGCAGCTAAAACGGCTTTAACCCGGATAGGCGTTGCGCCGAACTGGTGTTGGATGACAGATAAGGACAAGTCATTTCATGCTACTTCAAATCTATGCCACATTTCAACAATCGCAGCGCCTGCAGAGCGGTGACGGCCCAGTCTCTCAGCAAACTATGACCAGATGTATTCAGTGGGTGACTCACTGTCTCGAGGTACATTAGAATACGACACGAAACTTGTGCTCTTGCGTTATCTTATGAAAATATGACGTATCCGAGGTCTCGAAGATAAGGCATAGCCACTGGCTTCAAGATCTAAGAAATGTAACACTGGATACCCGAATTACTAAGGATGCGAGCAAGAGGAGTTCGTGTCGCATACCCAATACCTACTTATTAAGGGCAGGACCCGTATGACGATATCGAGTGAAATCAGGTCACGTGTGTTCTTAGTGTCTTCAGACGCGGATAAATTCATCAAGATGCTGCAAGCAGAACCAGGACTGATTTGGAAAGATGACGTGATGCAACTGCTATACCTAGTTTTGTGGTTGGGCTCACCTCTATCTCCGAGCATTTCCACGCTACAATGACAAGGGAAATCGTAATAATGGTCGCTGAATCGACAATCTGTGCTGCTCCAGACGTCGTCGCACTCTCCATGTAGAAACTTACCGTGCTGCAAACAGGCCCACTTCCTGATTAAAAATCCGTGATGTAGATGTAGGCCGACCTGACATCATGTCTGTTCTTGAGAATATTAATGGCGGGTGGTCGGTGAGATCCTGCATAGCATTCAGTATGATCCTCCAAAACTCATCGCTTCCCTATTCGCGTGACAGTTCTTGGATTTCGAACAATATAAGTATCAATATCACGGAACGATAAACCGCATTCTCTACAGGCCACGACCCTGCTGTTATCGGATTCCGACGCATGCTAATAATCATTTCTTCTTATAAGAGACATAAAACGATCTTCACATAAGCACCAACATTCAAATGCGACTTGCGCTTAAATGCTAATCATTTACATATCTAACCACCTTTTTTCATTCATGTGACATTTGTATCGACTCTCTTTCCTGGTATTTCAACTTTATTGGTCAGCAGTATGTGTGTTTACAAATTTTAGAGAACTGTTACGTATGAATTCTTTTACGCAAGGAAAAGGTTGGACGGTTATTTCACGTGCGGCAGCCCTTCTACGTGGCGGATCTTTAGTGGCATCAACACTCGAGCCCATATACGACTACCTCGGTCATATATGAATTGTTTGCAGCAAGAGTTTCAAGTCTAAATACTACAATTTCTTAGAGCACATATATGCTAAAAATTTTAATGTAAGATTGAAAGCAATATTTGAAAGTTTGAAGGATATTAAAATTGCAGCTTTTGGAAGGATAACAATTGAATTGGCATGAGATATGGAAAAGACTTTTGAGATGGCTGAAATTGTTCAGGTGGTCTCCAATCCCCGGAACAAATACTACTGGTCCGCACAAGAAACATTATATTGTTTCCATTTTATTTACCACGACATATTTTTCTTGGGTTTGGGCTACTTTTTATGAAAATCACTTTATATTCCTTGTTAAATCACTTTATACTCATTTTTGGTGTGGTTATATTTTATTCTGAAGGCACGTTTAAGTACAATTAAAATAAAATCATTAAAAAACAAAACAATCTACAATATAAACAATCAACGTCCTCCCCCTCAGCGGGCCACGGTAAAATTTTCCAACGTTGACTGGTCCGCGACGATAAAAAGGTTGGGGAACACTGGTCTAGAGTACTCTCTATTTCATTTTCCCCATCTTTTCAGGTGTTATAAATACAACAGTAACATACAATTGAAATTTTTTTATACGCAGAGATTCATTAAGGAAAGTTATTTATATCCGCAAATTTAAGACAAAGCTATTCCACAGAATGTGCGATATGTAATGCGTGAGTAAATCAGGAATGGGACAGCTAGGCTAATACACTGTTTTATTAGATAAATAGTTAATAGATATATCTTTTTCACCGTCAAAACACTAATCAAAGGTTCTCAATCAAAACGATCATGCAAATTGACTTTTTTTATAAGATGAGGGCTTGGTCTCAGAGTGTGTGAATCTTTTATAACGTCGCTCTATCAAGCTGCACGACGGCTATTGGCGATGGACCTCGTACTTTTGAACCTCGGTCAAGTGACGAGGACGACATTCGAGATGGCATCTCCCTTTCCAAATTACCACACCATAACAACGGGAGGACTTTGAGTTTCGACAAATTTAACCTGCATCAGCCCTTCTACACGTCGATCTTCAGTTGCACTAGGGCTAGAGCATCTGACACACTGGCCATGAATTTGTGGCCATAACCATTAGGCTTAGTCTCAGATTTAAACGTTCATTTATTTCTTCTAAATTCATCTTTACAGTGGCTGGAGGTTGAGATGTCATAGACAAGCGGTTCTTGAACTGTGGTCCGCGGATCCCCGGGAGTCCGCGAAGATATCTCATTTAATGTTAAAATGTCCCTTTTACACTCTGAAAAGTCTCGTGGAAAAATTGAAAGATGCGCCATCCTAGACTAGACCACTTATTTGACATATGAAAAAACTCTTATTACAGCAAGAATTTCGATCAATAGTAATTCAGTATTTTTATGGTTTGCAGCCATTACTACAAGATATGTTTTAAAAATTGAGAAACACATGTGCAAAGATTAAGAACTGAATTCATAGCACGCCAATACGATAAGGATTGCATCCTTCTCATAGAGTAGAAACGGAATTGAGATTACAAATATTATACCTGATATAACAGAACCTGTAAAAGAAATGCTGCACAATCCTTAGAATTAAAAATTTTAAATTGATGCAGTTCAGTATGTTATTTATGTAGGATATCCCATGTGTAAAAGGTTAGATTATATCCCTTTGCAGAGGACGGCAATTTAATCAAAACAGTATTCCACAGCAACGCCATTTAGCGTGCTTACTAAAACACTGACATCAACCACCGCATAATGAGTTTTACTTAATCTCAACCGTCCTCCGAGGGATTGATCTAATCTTCCTATTTTTTAAAATATGCCTATCTAATTTCCATTCGGTAAATATTCCCCCTGTAAATGCTCCCCTAAAATTCATAATAAATTATTTAGTTTGCAACAAAAGTTTCTTTCTTTAAAAATTGTGTCATCTATCTTTACAAAGTTAATCAATACCCCTAGATACCACGCTAATAAAAACCCCGCGGCCGCGGTAGCCGAGTGGTATAGGTATCGGACCGTGGCTTGCCTTGTCACGAGTTCGAGCCCAGTACCACTAAAGACCCGCCGTGTAGGGCAGCGATGCACGTTAAATCTGTCGAGGCTGAAACTGTCCTCCCGTTGGTGTGGTGTGAGAGGAGGGGTGCCAGCTCAGGTGTCGTCCACGTCACTTGACCATGGTTCAAAATTACGTGGTCCGTCGCCAAAAGCCCTCGTGTAGCTGAACAGTGCGACGTTAATATTCAATCAATCAACCAATAAAAACTCCGCTGTCTGAAGAATCTAACTTTTTGGGAAGATTTCTCGGTTAGATTCCCCCACATTTATTTGAAATTAATACAGTGGGTGATCGGTTAACGAACACTTTCACGAAAGATTTTTGTGTTCGGATAACGAACACTTTCAAGAAAGATTTTTTGTGTTTGGACAACGAACACATATTCGGATAATGAACAAAACGAATTATAAAGAACACTTCTCGGCTCTGAAAAAAATTAATATTAAACATGTGTTATCATTTTGCATACAAAATAAGATCACTGAAAGGAGAAATGTTTAAAGCATGCTTAGTATTGATAATTACTAAATGAAACTTGAATTAACAATGAATTTAAAGGTCATTCAATAATTATTATTATGACTAAAATCAATACACACTTGAATATTTGAATTTCAATATGAATATCAATATTTTCTGACAGCTGATAAGTTAAGGGCAAGTGGATTTGCTGACATGGCAAATAAATTAAGCGAATTCTTAACTTTTTCAAACAGTGCAGACTATAAAATATAAAGTTGCCGATGACGCGCTACCATCTTAAAAAAACGTGAAATATGAGAAACGGACTAAATACCGTTTTTCATCTCTCTTGAATTATGTTGCTTACCTATTAAACTTCAAAGTTCTATTGAAAAAAAAAATTCCAATAGAATATTCATACAAATTAGACCATCAGTTTCGGTTTTGATTTTATTTTTTTAGGGTCTCCAGAACGAATTAATCGATTTCACGTAGAAGTCTATGGTGAATCGATGATCGGTTAACGAACAATTCGGATAGCGAACATAGTCTTCGAACGGATTATGTTCGTTAACCGATCACCCACTGTATTTTATATTTTTAAATTAGGTGTTTACTTTTTTTTTGAAACATAAAAAAGAAGTGTTAAAAATATATAAGTAGCAGAGGCAATTTTAGGATTATTGAGGAACTTTTAAATGTTTTGAGAGTCAGGGAGGGGTATTTAAAATCTTGGGGGGCGATGTCAGGCTGACACATACAGGGGGGGGCGGAGATCGAAAGTTTATGAACCGCTGGCATAGACCATTGTCAAGTCTTAATGTATTAAAATCAAACCATATAAGATCTTTATTAGTAAAATAAAAATAGCAATTTGTTCTATTTATTTCTTACGATTTTCCCCCTGTATGTCATTAAAATGGATCGAATGTTTTACAGACCACTCTGAAATTTTGAAAATGACTTTCACGATTTAATGCATCTTTGGGTGCTACTATATGCTTCTTATAGCGTTATTACAAATTACGATAGATACTAGCCAAAATAAATAAATAAATGTTTTTCTATATTTATTAACGTAATAAAAATATAACGAAACTAAATTCTTACAATAGAAGAGAAATTACATGTTTTGACATTGAGAATATAAAACATATGTATGAGTTTCGGAAATTTTTATCAATATCACATTACATGACGTCAACAAAATGCTGAATAAAAAATTAAACTTGCTTAGTTGTGAGGTGAACGAATATGCTTTTACATTATGAAATGACAAGAGTTCTTTAATACCCTGTCATTTCATACATTAAAATAATGAAAATATCGAATTTCTTATTTAAAAAGAGCACCGGATATTTTATTAGTAATTAATAATCGTTCCAATATTTTAGGAAATATATAAAAACAGAAACAAGAATTAGCAAAATACTTTACACACTGAACAACAAAAAGTGTTAGAACAAATAATAAAAAAAAGATTATTAAGACACAGCGTATTTTTATACCATTCCTGCGAAAATACACTCTCCATAGAAATTTAAGCTATATAACAAAATAAATCAAACTTTCGAATTTTCTACTATTATTTTATCAAACATTATACATTTACGAAGTGTTGGTTTAGGAGATCACAAACACTGATAACAATCTAATCAAACACGTAATATAAAAAAAAAATTAAGTCAATTCCCCTACTTAAATAAACAAAGAAAATTTTTATTTTAGCTACTTTTCATTAAATAGTTACAATTAATATAAATATGTATATACATATGACAGAATCAAAACATTAAGTGGTAATTAATTTTTATTAATTATCATTAAAGTATCGTATTGTCATCCAAAACAATCGTGTATACAAAATTTCAGTTCAACTGAATGCTTTTTAAACTGAGAAAAAAACCTTTTTGACACACAAGTCCTAAGGGTCGCTAAGTCCGAAAAATGATGCCAACGTGGCTGTATTTAATTCTTAAAATAATTAGTTTTAATCAATTAATTTTTTTTAATTATAATTAAATTATTGTATTGCCATCCAAAATAATCATGTATATAAAATTTCAGCTCAATTGAGAGCTTTAAAATGTATTTTATTAACGATTGGAAATTCCACCAAGATAAATAAATAAATATATAGAGAGTGTGAGCTATGAGATTGAGTGAGTGAATATTAACGTCGCACTGTTCAGCTACACGAGGGCTTTTGGCGACGGACCACGTAATTTTGAACCATGGTCAAGTGAAGTGTGAGCTAATAGTAGGAATAGAAAAACAATGAAAAAGATATTTATATAATACTAATGAAATAAGATTTTATACTTGACACACACTCTAGCTTTACAAAGAAGAAAAAAAAAAATTCTTTGTGTTGTACATCTGTGCATATATTGAACTTTTTCAATTTACGCATAAATTACTTCTAAAACTTCAATTATATCTTCCGAAAAAGAGCTTATTTAAAATTAGCTTTTCATCAACAAATTCTTTTTATGTGCATACTAACACTAACAGCTTCATTTAGATATTGCATTTAATAAAATGCGATGTACACATTATTTATAAATAAAATAATTTCTAAAAGATTCAATAAATATCCATAATTGAAATAGTTTTCATAACTATTACCGTATTATTGCGGCATATAACGCGCACCTATACGCTCAAGCTGCATTTAATTTTTAAGTATATTTATTCGCCGGATAACGAACCCCCCACCTTTTAACAAATAAACCTGAAATGTACGTTTGCAACGGTCTTACATGCTTTGAAGTCATTATTTTGAAGCTTTTGAAAAATAGCAACAACCCTTTAAGTTCATAAGGTATGTAATTTCTTTTAAATAAACAGTATTTCGAAAAATGTAGATGATTAATTTTTTTTTATGCTCATTTTTTTTCATTTTTAAAGCTATCTCTTTTATACTTGGCGTATAAGGTGTGCCCGTACATTTCGATCTTATTTTTTGTGTTAAAGGTGTGCATTATACGCCGGATTAAACGGTAATAGAAATAGTTTTATAACTATTAGGTACTGAAATCAAGTGCGGCATCAGTATTTTAAAATAAATTACCAGATGAACTCATAATCTACATACAAGTCTATGCACTACACATCTTAAAAAAAAACCCTTTAGCATTACTAATCTATTTAAAATATTTTCAATTAGGCATCGAAAAAATGCGTGCATCTTTACAGTACAGAACAAATATCAAAGAGAAAAACTAAAAACACAATTATGAGTGAAACTGATGTAAAATTATGCCATAAGTCAAAAGAGATGTGACAGTAGTAAACAGTACTTTTTTCTTAAGCCGAAGCATTTTCCACGCAGTCAGTTTAATATCTTCCTTATCCTCGAAAAGTTGGGAGCATTTCTCAATCGCTTTCCAAGTATTTCTTCCATTATGCACATCAGGATGCCTCAGCAGAGATTTTCGCAATACATTGCAATCGATTTGTAATTTATCGGCAAAAAGAATAACAGCAATATACAAAACACTGCTTTCAAGCGTGTAGAAAACGGCACAAACGATATATTTAACTTCCTGCAAGTCTTTGGAATACTGGAAATATAGGGTTAGAGCTCTGAAGAATTCCATAAAGCAACGCGTGAGACAAAGAAGCATAGCAAGCGACAGTGCAATGTCTAACTTCACAATCAACTTTATTAAAATACGGTAGTACTTTCGGACCTCAAGGTTGTTCATTTCTCCTGCTTTCAAAGCAGCAGTAAGCTTTTTGATCACTCTACTCATTTCTTTGCAATAACAAATATAAAATATTCCCGCCGTGAAAGGTATACACCAATTAACGTACTGTTGTAAAGCGAGCAAGAAAAAGTAGATAATCGTATGCAAAATCTCTGATTGAATAGTTGCCCAAAAGAGGTAACAGCTGTCAACAGGTATCGAAATTATTACCCACAAAACAGCAGGTAAAAAGGAGATTACCATCATCAGCCATGGGGAAGAGTGAATAAGTATATGGGAAGAGAAACTCTTCCCAAGATTTAAATGCTTCAGCATGAATTTTAAGAACATCAACAAGTCGTGCAAATCTTTTCTCTTGTGGCGAATAGTCCACCAAGTCGCCAACGCTATGGTTTTGGCGATTATTGTAAAAATATGAAGGGAATATAGTAAATCTGCCAGACACCAGAAATTGGCAATTGTTGCAAAGAACCAAAGCAAGTGAAACATCAAAGCGAGTAAATGTAACAATGGTTTCTTGAATTTATGACGTTGAATTGAAATGCCATTGATATCAAACAGAAACAATGTTGGTTTCATTAATGCATCTTGAAACACTTGCTCTGAAATTTTTCGAGCCGAGTTTGAGGAATGAGATAGTACTTTATGCATTGTTATAGTACTAAAAATATTCACACAATTGATAATTTAACATTAATTTGAAGCTATATTTTAAGTGAATCTCTACTACGTTATCAGTAAAGAGATGACATGTTATTCAAAAGAAACACAGTCTGTAGTTTTCGCAGACCTAAGAGATTACGAATATATAAATGGACTAATGAAGGAGGCGAGATATTTATGTGACAAAGATCGGAAGTCAAATAAATAAAATATCATCGAATGTTATTTCGAATAGCACTAATGGACGTATTTTTCCACCCTAAGTAACTTGTAAACGAATTTTGTCAGAGAGCTTTCAGCATTGATGAATTACTGCTCATTACAATACGTATCGATAATAGTGAAAACACTTATTTCTTTTCTGCTAGCGTAAACAAATACTAAATAAAGAATTGGATTTCTACTTCAATTATTGCAAAGCCGTTTACGAAACAGTATTAATAGCCATTATTTCTAAAAAGAAATAAAATAATACCAGGACAATTAAGTTTTTTGTCTATCGATGAATACAAAGACACAAAACTCTCCATAACGAAAAATCTGCGCATCAAGAAGTAATCCGAAAAATGGTAGATGTAATATACATGTATTAAAAAAAGAAATGCGCTAGCAGTATCATAAGAAATTAATGCTTTTTTTTAGGAAATAAGCTAAAAGAACAAACAAAACATCAATATGTGCTGGTCTATCTACGGTCCTAATACAAGCTGTCATCCGGTTGGGTAATGATTCGTGAAGAATGCACACCTGAGGGATTGTTTTCCCACAAACGTTCCAATTGGTGAGTTAGATCGGGGCGATCCAGGGATTCTCGATGACGCCTGCTCAAAAGAGCCAACACGTGTTCTAATGGGGAGAAATCAGGCGATCACACCAGTCAAAGAAGCACACATAGTAAATAGTAGAAAGGCGTGTCGTTTGCAGCCGGGTATTATCATGTTGAAATGTAAGCCTAAGGGCTATAAGAGGAGTTGCAACACAACGAGACAGAGTCTCGTCGACGTACCGTCGTGCTGTAAGGATGTCAAATGAAATGGCACTCCATACCATACATTCTAATTGTCGAGATGTGTAGCGGATAACAACTGAAAACCCTTTTATTTCAGGTCGAATGCGCCTGGTACCACTGTAAACACGTCTCGCAGTGTGCAACGGTGAGGAGCAGTCAGCGTAATAGCCTTTGTGACCTTTATTTCTGTTCTCTGAATCACCTATCAGGGGCGGCTCTAGGGCCGGACAATCCGGACCCCTGCCCGGGGCGGCATTTGAAAAATACTTTTTTTTTTGTTACAAAGGATTTTATATATTTTCTGAAATATTATTTTGTGTGAATTTGATATTGCATTTAACGTATCTTATTATTTTTATTTTGTACGTATATTTAATGACAGTTTTCTTTTGTGTTTAAGTTTGAAGGGTTTGAGGCGGGAGTATATGTTAAAGCATGAAATTTAATGTTTACACATCTTTCACTTGTAAATTTCTCGCCATTCCAGAATAAGGTCACAACGGATATTCCTTTCACCCTTACGATGTCCGCTATCTAAAAGAAGACGAGGGTAATAAGAGGTTCTGATAAATAGAGAGTTACAGGAGGTATTTTATTTTAGTCCTGAGTATAGTTACTATAAGTTAAAACACACGCTTGTGATCCTTACCATCAGTAGACTATTTTTCGAAGAAATTGGCCTGCTGAAATGGACGATTCCTTACATTTCACTCGTTTGATATAACAACAAGTAATTATGTCCTTAATTTCGAATTGTTCTGAATCTTTTAATACTTAAAATAATATATATATAGAGAGAGAGGGAGGCGGTATTGGAGAGAGGGGCGGCAAAACTGCTAGAGCCAGGCCCTGCACCTATCGATGGATATTGGAGTCGCCGATTACGTGTCAATTCGTTGATAAGAATGCATCGGGCTGTAGGCGGCAATCAGACAATTACTCTGTTTCTTGCTCTGTAGTTCATAGTTCACCCATTCCTACCAATATCGTCAAATGATAAAATCATTACGGCCCAAATGTTGAGCAATCCTGCGCTTCTCTTTATCGAGTTGCACGTCTTCTCTGAAATGGTGACATCGGCTCATAGTGTTCGCGAATTCGTATGCAAAGCATTGGTACAATCCCTGTGGGTCGACGGAAAGACATTCGAAAAGAAATTAAGCATTAGCACTGAAATATCACCTATTTAATTCATCATTCGAACGTTCTGTTGCAATGCAGTAAGACCTCGACTTGCGCGATTTTCAAATCTCGTCTATTCGTCTTTTGTTAAAATGTTTCCTGTTCATTTGAAAAATGATGAAACTGGTAACGTGATTGAAGAAGCTGTCGATCTTGCCAGACAAATAAATGCAGAAGTGGTTAGTGTGATAACGTTCAAGAACTGCTGAATTCTCACAATAGGGAGCTGACAATGATGAGCTCATAGAATTGCATGGGCAAGAGCAAGACATTGAAGAACTCGAGTCTTTAGACTCAGTTCAAGCAGAGGATCGAATGCTGGTTGGAAAGTTGACAGAAGGCCTCATTTTAATTGACAAAGGATACAAATTTTTTAGAAACTATGGACTCCAACTATGAGCGTATTTTTTCAACAAAACCAGGAATAAAAAATTTTTTTAACAAGCTACGAGAAAAATTTGCGGGATACAAAAATCTTTGAGCCGGCAGATTACTTTTTGTCAAATTTTATGAAACCTTCTACATTAAAATGACTTCTGTTTGCGATTTTGTAATTGTGTTATCCAAGATTCTGTTACACATTATTTTCTTTCGTCTTCGACCCCAACTAAAAATAATTTACATGTATTTATATGCGAAAATATACCCCGACTTACGCAGTTATCACTCAGTCCCACCCAGTGGCGTAACGTAAACATTTGCCCCTGCTAAGTCGGCTTTAGCTCAGGGCCGGCTCTAGCAGTTTTCTCGCCCCGGACAAAAATGAAAAATGCCGCCCCTCTTCCCAAAGCAGAAATTTATAATTTATATATATATATATATTAATTATAAATTTTTAATTAAAAAATTTAAGAAAAATTGATTATATTAAAATTGAATATATATAATCCTAATGTCCTAAAATATGCAAAATAATTTGAAATTAAGCACATAATTACTCGTTATGATTCACTGGCGAAGCTGGTACAGAGTGGGTCCTGTATCCAAATTCCTTGAGGACTTTTTTGGGGGCGTATCATTGATACGGCGATAGCTACAGCCTCTGTTATGATTTCAAACGAGTAAAATCTAAAGCAAGCTCGTTTCTGCTCATTTCTTCGAAAATGAGTCTACTGATGGTGGGATCACAAGCGCTTTATTTAACTTATAAACTACACTCCAAGACTTCGATAAAACATCTCATGTGACTCTATCTACTAAAAACTCTTTATTACCCATGTCCCTTTAGAAAAGCTATCGACCTTGTATGCATGAGATTGTCCTGTAACTTACTCCGCATAGATAGTTATTTTAGAAAGTTGTGTCAACTTTCATAATTACAGATATACTCCCGCCTCACGCTTCTACCAATGTAAAACAAAACGGGATATTAAACATACTGAGTACAAAATAGGAAATACGTTAAATGTACACAATTCACAACTCAATAAGATATTTTCAGAAAAGTATATATCAAATCTTTTGTAATATAAAAATATTTTTCTGATCCAAATGCCGCCTTGTACTCTGCCCGGCAGGGATCCGGTTTTGTCCGGGCCCCAGAGCTGCCCCCAAGCAAGTCTACCACACTTTCTTGGATCACCGCAGTACCCCCTTTTGGTAATAGCCTCGACATCGACTCTCTTGATCGAATATATGTTCAATTCGCTTTTTTCATTGGCGGGGCAATTTAACGATCTAGTCTTTAGATGGCACACATCTTCAATTTTCTATGCGCCTTTCGCAGTCTGTAAGGGAAATTCCATACATTAGAGACCTTCGCGAACCACATACGGTGCTGCGCTGGGGACTCCCGGCGGTTCACAGGTAATTTGTAGTTTATGACTCTCGAGACCTTAACCATTAGGTTACTAGTCCAGTCATATTGGGGTTTCACTGCGGAATGAGAGATAATAAGCAGAAAATTGGTACAGACCTTTATTTTGGCACTCTAAATGTTGTCTCATAAAATCTCGTACCCTAAGATATATTTAAGGTCAAAGGTAAAAAAATAGGTTACCGTTCTGCTTTTGGCGAAGTTGTTACATTTAATATAAATATTGCGGGAGAATAAAATTTTCTGTAACTTTTTTTTTTTTTTGTTTGAAACATATTACCACATCGTGTCCATTACTTTTTGAGAGATAAAGGGCGTTGAATGCGCAGCGCTATTCCAGCGTACGCAAGGTCAACCGTTAGTCACATGATATAATACGCCGCATAAAGTCTATATAAACCCTCAAAAAATATACGTAGTTAAAAATATTTGGCATTTTTTATTAATTATTACATTACATTTATGAAGTAATAAATTTCATGAATCAAGTAAATAACTTTTGAACTACACTGTATATAGTTCAAATTGTTGACAGATATGCTTTAGAGTATTTTAATTATATTCTATACGTAACACACTACATTTAGAAAAGTAGATAAAATAAAGCAAGTAATTTCTTTTAATTATATTTTTATTTAGAGAAATATCGTTTATACAATTATTATAGTACAGTTTTCTTTCTTGGAATACTTGATGAAGTTGATCCAAATTGGAAGATTGTCTAATATTCTAATGAAAGTTTTTCCCTTTTTTAAAAAAATGTAGATGTTTTGTCACAGCCACTAAATGTGTGTGTGCATAAATAAAATGTGCTTTACAATGCAGATATTTATCAAAACTTTTGTGTTATATATTTGAGTTGTAACATCTCTTTACATAACTTTTAAAGACTTTTGATGTGATTGAGTACGCAAGGTACTCAAATGTTGACGAGCATATCAATATCTTCTACCATGCGATTTGCTGTCTTTACGTTGTTCGATTCGGTAGCTGCTTCTACGATACATATACACTACCTCTGGCCTGTTTTTGTTGTCGTGGTGTATCAACATATATTAATTTTTAGAGTAGTAATTTATAGTAATTTTAGAGGAGAGAAGTTGATCAAAAAGTACTCAAACACTGCTTGGCAATATTTGCAGCACAATGTAAAGTAGTATAAATTGTGTCTACGTTACTGGCAGGATGATCAATAAAAGAAAGAAACATAATCTGAGATGAAGAAAAGTCCTTATTATTTTTAGTGAGCTATTCGAGAATAAATACCCAATCTTGGTGACAACAATGAAATATTCTTCATTTTCAGTATATAACCGCAGAAAAATCAACCTGTTAAAATTTTTCTTACGCTCGATCATCATGTAGACTTTGACTTGAATTCTGCTGTATCCAGGTACAATTGGTTTTTCATATGCGTTAGAAGAGACTTTATGTGACATTGCTGTTTTGCACTGGTTTGGTTGTACATCTTTGTGTATACGATCAATACTCCTTTTTTTGAGGTAACAACAATCTTTAATCATCCCCATACCATAGTAGTATTATTACCGGCGAGGTATGATTGATTTATATCGGCATTCCAAATATATCGTACCAGCGCCTGATTGGATGGATAAAATACGAGGCTGTGGATGGTGTCATTGAAATTGTACTGTACAGTCTTACCATAACAGCTGCAAATCCTAAATATATGGCACATCTATTAATCTTTCAGGTCTATATCATCTTCTATGAAGAAAGGCTTAATAAGTAGCTGTGATGAAAATTATCGCTCGTAATGCAGCCATTATTGCAGCTAATTCAGTTGACGCATTTTGTTTTTTGAATTAGCTATTTTTGTTTTTCGTTATGACTTCCCGTAAAAATGCAAATGGATTTTTTGGTATTTATTGATTTCACCTTTCTTGATTAACATTTTACTTGAGGTGGATAAGACCCGGTTTCAACGACAGATGACCAAATGTCTTCTACGAATACTGTAACTGCTGCAGTTTCTGCCACAATTCGTAATCGTTCTTCTTTTTTTTTGGGATCCCTTTTATACCTTCAAGCTTTTTGATAATATATTAGCTTGTGTATCCCAAAATATGACAGGTAAAAATTTTTACTTTTGTTGTACTATTATATATATCGCTAGAACTGTAATATACTTATCATTTGTGATAAATTCTCGTCAGGACATCCCTATTCTTTCAATGTAATTGGTGAATCATCGATTTTCGATATAATTGAAAATCTCTGCCACAGCTTCTGAGAGACTTGATCTTGTAGGAGGCTTCTTTTCAGTAGAGATGATTTCAAGAAATTAGCTTCAGAATCAAATCATACCACAAAGTATACGATCTTTTCCCCTAATTCTTCATAGAATCATTACGTTCTGCTCTTTTTAAACATTATCTTCTTTAAATTCACAAGAGCACTCACTTTACCGATCTTGCGCCTGACTTCTTTTTTTAGTCCTGTTGCTTCATCAGCTACTTGACCAAAATAAACAGAGAGTTTTGAAATCAAACGCTTCTCTTCTTTTACGAGGTACACCGGTTTTGATAAATATTCGCTTTTTCAATGTATTACTTTGATGTTGAATCGAATTTTACTAACGTATCTTTCGCAATTTGATGCGGCTTACATTCTCGGGGTTGAAGAATTTAAAATCCATGTGACCGTCATTTTCCTGTTCGATTTTAAACCACGCACTACATTAATATCAGGATCACCTTTGTGATAACGATTCACATATCTAAAACACACAAATCAGCTATAACTCTCAAAATTTACGTCTGTCGTTGCCAAAATACAATTTAAAACAAGGAATAAACGGGTTCAGTAGAAACTGGTTTGTTGAAAAGGAATCTGTATTTACTACATACAGCTAAACATTTGTCTTTTAACTAGCTATAAATAGAACGTTCAGTAATATGGGCCCGCATTAGTTATAATCTGTTCAGAAAGAAACAAATTGAAAGGTTTATACATTTTAAAGAAATTGTAATTCATTTTTTTTTCCACTTAAATGTAATTGAAGTATATATATTAAAAATATAATTAAAGTCTATAAAATTCTTCAGTTAACTATTTTTAATTACATGTAGATGAAGGTTATTATGAAATATACTTGATAATGAAAATATTACTTTCAAATGTAATGTAGTAATTCATAAAAGGCCAATTGTTTAGTAACTATATATATATTTTATAAGTTTATAGGGACTTTACAGTATTAAATCATGTAACTAACGGTTGATCTTGCATTATGCTGTAGATAGTTATGCTGCGCATAACACCCTTTTGTCTCAAAAATAGTTTGATGCATAAAAAGTGTTTCAACAAAAAACAAAAGAGTAGAAAACTTTATTTTCTACAATATTATTTTATGATAAATGTAAATAGCATTATACATAGAAAAAAAGACATTTGCAGCAAAAACCCGATTTACCTTAAATATCTTACGAACACGAGATTTTATGAGACTTTTGAGACAACATTTAGAGTGCCAAAGTAAAGGTCTGTACCAATTTTCAGCTTATTATCTCTCATTCCGTAGACTATTCCCTTATTTTTGACTAATATGACTGGACTATACTGTAGTTCGACAACAAAAGTGAAATGCCAATTCAGATATCAATCTTGTCATCTATCCATGTTTAAAGATTTCAAATTGGCACTAATTAATTTATTTTTGATTAGGGAAATTATGAAACTGGAAATAATAACAAAGGATAATGGGTTTGATTTTTTAACTCTTTATTTAACATTAAGAGATTAAGGTAGCTTGGTTACGAGTTCAGGTAGTTCTTGACTACCTGTTTTTAAATATATCATGATTCAAGCCCTAAAAATGGAAATATTAAGAATAGGTGAATCAGTTTAAGTGTCAACTTCATCATCTAACATGATTCGAAATTATAATGCTTTGTGTTTAGTGGATCTTTTAATAAAATAGAAACAAGCATTAAGAAACGCTAAAAAAAAAAAATTGTTTTGTTTCTAGGTATTTGGGGAAAAAAACATAGTTGCTATTGAGCTCGGTAATTTATCTCTCACAAATTTGATAGAAATGTCCAGATGTTTTTATTTTTATTTGAACACTACTTTTCATAATACAAAAATTCGAGATTTACAAAAGACAACGAATATTTTCTAAAAAATAGTAGCCATAAACAACATTCTGAACTTCTTAAACTACCAATTTAATACATTACTAATTTGTAGTTACTGAAAACTATTTACACATTTCTTATGAAAAGTACTTATTTCAAAATATTTTTAATGAAATATGTTTTCAAAAATTAAAAAAAAAAAAAAAAATATTTGTTGAACATAATAATTTATTATAATATTAAACACATCATCTAAACTTTGCAAATAGATTTAATTAAACCATGGTCCATTTTCTTTTTACCATAAGCTCATTTTAATTATATTATATAAACATTTCATTTAAAAAATAATGACAAAGATTATGATATGGGAGAAATATAATCCACTGGAAATAAGGTAGTTTTCAGACACATTGTATAAAAGAGTTAATCTCCACAACTGTAGAAAATATTGCAATTAAAAAAAAACTTCAAAAACAAGCCAAAATATCAATGAGAAAATTATCAAGAATTAAAAAATTGTGATTAAAATATTTATGTAATAAATATCAATTAAATTATTACAAAAAATTTGTACTGTTTTAACATGAACCAAATTAACTTATACAATAAAAAAATGAAGCAGGTTTAAAGAAATCGACAACTTTATTTAACATCATCTAGCAGAATGTGATATTAGTTCTACATAGAAGCTGAAGTGTGCTGTCTGAAAAAAAATTCTATGACAATACATTACAAAAATGTGACACTGCAAGTCAAAAAAAAAGGGAAAAACCCAAAGGAAAGTAATATATATAATTGAGATGGAAGAGGGCACATTTTAATGCAATATTTAACAACGTTGCTAGCCATAAATATTTTTATTCATGTAGAAACATTTGTACTATACAGTTAAGCAGATTTTTATTAACTATGAAATACCTTTGTATTTGCGATTGTTTGAAATCCAGAAATCTGACTTTTTTCTATTCTAATCACTTCTACTAATGGAAGTAGTTTTAATTCGTAGTAGGGTTGTTTTGTTAAAAAATTTAATAGTTTATCCTGCTGTTACAACTATTCAAAAATGCATCATGTTACCTAAGCACTCAGTTACATTGTTCTTTTAGTGCATTTCTACAAAACTATCTGAAGAAATAATAAACTCTTCCCTTTCATTGATTATACATCTAAAAATACAGGTTCTGAAATAGTTATGGAGAGTTCTTTGTAAAAATGAAAATAAATTTATACAACAAATCGTTTTTCAATTTAATACTGCATATATTAATTTTAAAGTCATTTAAAAAAAAAAGAAGCTAGATGTACATTTATTAAAATATACTTTTTTGTATTTCAGGTAGATTAGTAAGCTTTTTTTACAATATTTAATATTACAGTAAATTCTTCAATATATTCCATATAATAAAATATTTTAATATAAAAAGAATTGATAATGATTTTTCTCATACTTCCTTTTTATTAGAAAGGACATAGTAAAAAGAAACTTTTTTTCATTCTAGATATGACAATGTAAGAAATAATGTTTAGATAAATTGAAACCACACAATAAAGAGGCATAATTTCTTCTCTTTGCTTATTATTTCATAACATATAAATGAAAAATTCACCATTTTCAGAATAATACAATTAACATAATCAAATTATTAAACATTGTAAATAGAAAAAATACTTACCTAATCCTTTATAACTTCTGTAAGATAAACAAAAAGATATTCTTCCTCACTGGTAAGAATAATCACTAGTTTTCACACTTTATTTTCACTGCATAATCTTATTGAAACAAGTACAATAAAAGCAAATTTAAGTATGATCCAGTTTGATAAGATTTACCATTACTCAAATTAGAGTTGTATTTAATTAACTACAAAATTCAAATAAACGTATAAAAAATTTGTAAAAATAAGCCACCCACCGAATAACTTTTATCAGATTTTGTAACTTACATACTATAAAACAGGGGTGGGCTATTGTTATGGCTCAAGGGCCACACTGTGGGAGGATATCGGAGGGCTGCATGTTTTTAAAACATTGCATTTATTAGTTAACTTTGCATAAAAGGTATAAATTGTCCCATAAAAATCAATATATATAAGGAAAATAAAATAGTGGCAGTTTTATTCAATTTATTTGCTGTGCTAATTTCAAATAAACTACAGCTGCAAGCACATTTAATTTTAAAATCAACTCAATGAGACAAATGTGCCCTATCAAATTCTTCTACATTTTTTTTTTGTTTTTTGAGATCGAGTCACAGATTGACTTGAAATTCTCCCCACAGCCTAAACATTTATGTCAGTTAACATGCATCTATATTTACACTTGTTGATCTTCATGCAAGGAAAACTGCTCACAAATATAAATCAACCCAAATATAAAGAATATTTTCAACAGACAAAGATTCGAAAAAGTCAATTTCATAGCATTAAAATATTTACTTCTGATTACGATTTGACTGCAAGTCAATAAGTTCCAGCTACAGCTCCTTGAGTATTGTATTAATATTGGCAGTAATAGGATAAGGAAGCAAATTGAATTAGATACAATTTTCTTAAAATCCTGAAATCTTGTGACCTTCGCAAAATTCTGTAGATGATCCAAAATCTTAGCAGAAACACTTTCAGTTGATTTATTTTCCTTATTAAGGAATTCTGTTTTCTTAATAGTGGAATATACAAGACAAATTTTTGGTCGTGCACAGGAAAAAAAAATTTGGTTCAAAGCAGATTTTCTGACTGTTGGCGGGCAAGCCACTATTTGCCCACCCCTGCTGTAAAGTATTACAAGAACATTTGTGTAATCTTAGATAAAAACTGGAGAACAAACTGATGACAAAGGTTCTTAAAATTTATAGTAATCATTTGGATATTATTGAAACAATGAAAAAAATAACAGTGGGAAATAACAAAATTTCAGTTCTTATTCTTTTTAGAATACTTAAAATAATTATAAATAGCAATATTTTTTAAAAATAGTTAAATAAAACACACATATACCATTTTGTAAAACTTCCATTGAAGAAAAAAAAATTGAGTTGTAGTTATCTATGATTTAAATTTCTTACAGAAAAGGTCATTGTACCTTTGTTACTCATATTATTAACCCCCTTTTTTTATAGAAGGGAGGAAAAAGGTATAAGCAATTTAAAATCTAAAATATATTTTGGTCTATTCATGCTACCTATATCTTTAACTGTTTTAAATTTTAAAGGTAATTGATATTGTATTATAATTTGAATTCTTTAGGATAAAAGATTAAGAATATTTTCACTACTTTTATTACATGAAGAACTTTTTTTAATACATTTGTAAATAAAATATAAAAGTAAATGTTAGAACAACCACATATCAAATTTAAAAAATTGCTCACTTCATTCACCTAATTATTCAATTATTTGATTCTTTCTAAAAATACTTCTATGAAAACAAGTAAAAATGCCTATGAAAGACAAGTAATTAATTTCAAAGGATGAGTTGCTAAATATGTTTAGTCGTGAAGTTCTTTTCATACAGTTATTTTAACCTTGTATCAATCCCTAAACTGCTGAGGAAACACTACATGATTCACTCTCCAATGCCACCATTTTTCACTTAGGCACGCATAGATATGCTGTGTATCCGTGGAAAAAAATACATAAATAAGTAAATCTCCTACACAAACGCTGTCAAGGTCATTGTACTGTATTCCAAAGCCTTTTTACTTCAAAAAGGTGTATATATATATGCCACAGGCAGCTAAGCAAGGCTTATTTATATACCCACAGCAGTCAAGGGGTTACATATAACTCCAAATGAGAATATGAATAGTGCAGTGCAATTCATTGTTCACAATTGGTCCGAGCAAATCTTTTGAATGACAAAAGATATTTTTTAAAAATAAATAAATTATATCTTAAACTAGCAACAAGATATATTTTTTTTATCTATTTATTAATAACAAACTTAATTTTCTATTAATAAGAGTTGGTTACTAACAGAATGGATATCACTAAACATACATAAACTTAATGAAAAATCTGTAATGAACATACATAAAATAACAGCAAAGTATTATCTCTGAAACATCAACAAAAATAGGAACATAAAATGACAGGAAAACACCTTCATAAAATTTTTCATATAATACGGCAATAAATCAATTATTCAAAACAAAGTTAATAAAAATAAATTTCACTATTTACTTAAAGTTACAGAAAAATCCCTGAATTTAATTGCAAAATCTTAATCAAATTCAAACACAAGTGTCAAGAAATAGTATAAAATTATTGCATAAATATAGACAAAATCTCTTCTAGCCTACATTAAATATTTCATATTTAATTTCCTTAATATTGACTTTATTATTAAAAAAATTTGTACTTATTAGTTTGAACTTTTTATAGAATTGTACTTGTTCTGTGCTTAAGCAAAAAATTTGTAATTGTTGTCTGTAGTATAAAATCTATTTTAAAATATTCTTGTATATTATTGCTTCATTTCTTACACCAAAAACACATTAAATGTACATCAAACATACTAGGGACATACATAAAGTTGAAAAAAATATATGATTATATATAAACTGAAGGATATATTTAAATGATTTCATGAAAAAGTTAAACATGATTTAAAAAATTTTAAATGCACAAATCTGAATATTTTCATGTATTCTTTTACTAAAAAACAGTCATTATTATTCATATCAACAAGCATTTGCTTTTGTTATTGGTATTAAAGATACATATGAGTAATTTCTTAGCAACATTCATTCAACATTAATATTAATACATGTATCTATAAGCCAGGTAGTATGCTGATGTGTGTGAGTACAAAAATAATAATAATAATTAAGAAAACATATAGAATTATTGAATATGTATTTAGTTCTTTGTACTTTTGGAAGTTTTTGTAAAGTGCAGACATAATTTAATAATAAAAATTACTGTGCTAAATTAAAATGTTCTGGTCCCCACAAAATAATATTTAAACTGATTTCTAATTATTCCTAAGAGTACAAATCACTTTAAAACTGCAAGAAGCAATTTTCAAACAACAATATATACCATTACTTTTCTATTCTAAAATCTATTCATTACAACATACATTTTTACATAGCTGCTCACCATATGGATGAAATCTATCGGAAAACTTTTTTTTTAAATTGAAACTTAGTATCCAAAACTCATGTCCCTTTAAATCAACATTCCAATGACTATCAGAGTAGAGAACCAATAAATAACATATACTTACAGTAAGCTTATTCTCTATGTCGGTGCATATGACTGTGTAGATGGTGTTTATGAGTAAAGGCTTTGCCACAATGCTCACATTTAAAGGGCTTTTCTCCTGTATGTATTCGTAAATGACCAATCAAACTGCTTTTTCTAGCTAATGTTTTTCCACACTCTTTGCATCGGAAACCTTTCTGAAGACCCCCTTCACAAACATGTTGAAATAAGCTGGTTCGATAACGGAAAGATTTAAGACAACGAACACATTTAAAGCTTTTTTCTTTCAATATAGACAAGTCATGTTCCTGATTTTTTACAGTTTCATTCAAGTGATAATATGCCAGAAAACTTGCTGCATGGTTATCTTCCTCATGGAAATCTATATCACCAGAGTTGTTTGCATATTTCAAAGGAAGATCATCCAAATTATCTATTGAAAATATATTTTGATCTTAGTCAATTGCATATTCACAATTAGTATTCATACATGGGTGATTGTGGGGATCAGAGGAAGCAAAAAACTAATTTTAGATTCAAGATGAATATTGAATTCCTAACTAATAAATTTAATTTAAATCAAGGAATACATTCAACAATATTAAAAAAACAATTTGGTACTTATGTACTATCGCAAACATACCAACTTTCAAGGTAACTCACCAAATTGGCAACCATGTGTTTTGTTCCATTTTTTTCCACTTGCTGCCATTCTAAGCTTAACCGTTTGTTGATATGGCAAGCTTGAATACTAACATATGAATCTGGGATTTATTGAATTCTTAAATAATAAAATGAATAATTAAATAATATAATATAAAATAAAATAATAAAACTTAGTTTTCCTTTTATTATTATTTATTTATGATTGCTTATTATTTTTCACATAGTATTTTTTGACTAGATGTTTAAAATTCCCATCAGCATTTATTCTGTGTTTTTAGAAATAGTGCAATTTTATTCAGTCACCAATATGGTTGCGATAGAACATAAGTACTAACAATTTTCATTAAAAAGAAAGAGAATCTGTACTGTATATATGAGATATATATTCTTCTTTTAATTATGGAACCTCTTTTGAACTTTTAATTTCAATCAAAAATTTATTTTTTTAAGAAATTAATCACCCATGCTATTAATTGAAGACAGATAATAGGAAAGCAGAACATATAATCATTAGTATAAAATTAATAAATTCTACAATAACTAAATTCTGTAAGTACAAATATATAAAATGCTATGACTATTTCCTAATATTAATAAAAAAAATATTTTGTTTTAAATCACTCTAGGTTATAATATTTTAGAATATTTTCATAGATTGAAATAACTTTTAAAAACACTTAGTAAGATTTTCTTAAGTTTCTAAAATAATGTAAAAATGTAAAGAGTTTACAAAAATAGAAGGTAATATCACACGATTGGTTTGTATACTAACATTCTAAATTAAAACTGCATAAATAGAAACAGAAGAAAATAATACACATTTCATTTAGTTATTCTAATCTCAATACTCATATTCATGATGAAAATTTTAAATAAATGCAATGATAATTATAAATTATTGCTCAAATTAAATTTTAAAAAAATTAATTATTATTTTAGTTATGATTCTATATAATACATAAATCCTTATAAAAGCTAATAATTTAGGCAATACTAACACGCAATTCAATATTATGAAACTATATAAGAAAAAAAGACTAAATAGTGATCAGAAAAAAGAAATAAGTTTAGTTCATGTTTATTTCAGCAATGAAAATAAAAGTCTTTCAGAAACAAAATATATTTAGTATAACTGAATTAAAAGAGAAATGTAAAGATCAGTAATACAAACAGAATTAGGATCCTTTTTATAAATCTTGAATTAGTAAAACATTACATGAAACAATGGTTACTCAGCTCTCAGTTGATTCTTCAACAAGAACTCACCAAATCATTGAAATTTATACAAAAACTAAGATATTAATGAAAATGAGATATCTAACATATTTTAACATTTTAATGAATTCATTTTCTTTAAAATTATAAATATTGAATACACTGACATGACACAAAATATCTAATATTTAACTACAATGCTAAAAATTTTAACAAAAATTCGCATTTAAAAAAAAATTTCCAAAGACTACAGAGTAGGTAGTTTTATTAAACATAAATCATCATATAAGTTAATTGCAAGAATAAAATATAAAATAAATTTTTTCCTATAATGTGGAAATTGAAAATAATGTCTGGTGGCCAATATATTAAGAGTTACAGTAAACAATAATTAGACAAAAAACAATTTTATATTCAAAGACTATTTCCAATTCAACTAACATTTTGAAAATATACTAGAGTTAAACAAAAACACTTAACAAAAACAATGTACAGATATATGAATTAATCATTTATTTTTAAGCAGAAATCTCTTGTTCACTTTGAAAAATAAGTAAAGCCTCTATAGTTCTTTAGCTGACCTAATTTTTAGACTGGACATTTACAACATACATTCAACAAAAAGAAGGCTTTTTTTTAAAATATAAATTACCTTAACAAGTTGTTTCTAGACTAAATGAATATTTATTAATTTTAAAAATTCATTTGAACCTAAGCAGTAAAATCAATACAATAAAAAAGAACGATGTAATTTTTTTTTAAAATTGAACACAAATTTTAACAACCAATCAAAAAATTGCACTTTAAAGATAAAAATTAATCTTGCTTAATTTGGATAAAACTATAAACATAATTGCAAGGTACTTCAGTAATATTTGTACATGAAAGTAAAACACATGCTACAATAAATGTAATACACAATTTTGTTTCATGCTGACATATTTTTTTATGTTGATCGATCTTGAATAGTTAACAAGAAATATTTCCTCATACATTATACATGTCCAACTTTTCAAGTCATTAAAAAATTTCACATTTTTGCATAAAATAAAATATGAAACTTTAATCTTTTATTTTTCATAAAACAGCTTTCAAAAAGAAATTTGGCAAAAATGTCAATAAAATGCAATTTTAAAAACATTCAAAATTGAAATATAGTTTTTTTTTTAAAAAAAAAATGCCAATTATATATTTTTTCCTTAATTAAGTGTTACTGAGAAACATATTAATATATTTACAATTCATTAATTACTATCTCAAATAAAAGCTCAAAGATGTTAGATCTTTTTATGAGTGAGCTCATGAACACGTAAATTATACTTTTTGGAAAATGCTTTTTCACAGTAAATACATTTAAATGGTTTAACCCCCGCATGAAGCTTCATATGATCCACTAAACTACTTTGCCGTGTAAATGTTTTGCCACAATCTGAGCATGTTCTTGGTGGATTGGGAAACATTTTAAAATTTACTGATTTTGGTTCCCTAAGAGTTAACCTAAAGGAGTCTTGCAGATGAGAAATATTCCCTGGCAACAATGAAATTACATTTGTAGAAATCCATTCATCTGTATATCCTGTTCAAAAAAAAAAATTAACTTTTAAAAATAAATAATAAATGCGATATGAAATTCAATGCAATATATTTAGCTAAAATACTAAAAAACATTAAAAATATATTTAAAAAATATGAAATTATGCAATTACAGATATCAATAATAATTTAAAAACATATTGCATGTTTCTATATTAAGACTTGCAGTCATGTCATACTTCAATTTTAAAAAGACCAATGCAACAAATTGAAATTTTGAAACTTCTCAGATCCCAAACTAACATGAAAAATATACTTCCAAAGCTAATAACATTCTACAGTATATTAATGCACATTTTTTACCAGAAACATTTTATATATATAGCATCAATATTTTTAAAAACTTTTGTAAATTCATACGCATGGTTTAAAAAACACAATTTTAATCAAAATATTTCATATTTATTATGAAAAATTAACATTTATTAATTTAATATAAAAATCATACATAAATGAAAACCATTTTCAAAGCATTTTTGAGTTCATATGATAGATGTTTTTAAGTAATATCTATCATGACTAATTATTATTTTTTTCCCATTTAATTTCAATCAGCAAATAATTATGGTTTTTATATATACTTAAAAAATTTTTAATTTTGAAAGAAAATTATAAACTTTAATTATTAAGAATAATTATAAACAGATATTAAAATTCATGATTAATATTTGAAAAAAGCAATTCTACAAAAGTTAATGTTAAAATAAAATGTTTTTTAATTCTCATAATTAAAACTTCCAGGATAGTTTATGAGTAGAAATATGAAATTTTTGTACCATGGAATATTTGCATAAGTATCTTCAAATACATTTTTAATACAAAAATCTCTCTATTGTAATATTTTTTTCGGTAATTGTAACATATCTATTTATAACACTACCTACATGTATTTTACAGACATTTAATAAATATCCAATTTATTTCATTTTAATGCCAAAGTAAAGCTAAAAATCACTTAAATCTCCAAAATGAAACATAGTAAACACAAATTTTTTTTTTATAACTGAACATATATTTTAATGTACTACTTATCAATACAGGGATGAGTAATATAACATCATGATTGCTAAATGCCAATGAATTCCTATTATGACATTAAAGTTTTCCTCCCTCCATACCCGAGAAATATTTTTAAAAGTTTAAGAATTTGAGCAGATTTAAGAAGTACTGTACTTAGTTAAAAAATTCTTATGTAACTTTATGCAATAAATCATTTTACATTTTTGTGAAAAGAAAACTTAAAAAAAGTAATACTGCATATAAGAGCTCAATTAGTTTAGAACAGTGGTCTTCGAACTGTGAAACTTCCACAGAACCCAGGGGTTCTAACAGTCAAAATAAAAATTTGAAAGTAAAACAGAAAATATATAAAACAGATTAATGTTCTCTATGGAGTTTGTATGACCCCAGATATCTGAAGTCATGTTTGTCAATGTGGGTCTCATGCCCGATTGCAAAAACTTAAAAGTAGATTCATGCAGGACAGCCTCCTTTTGGTAATTTCCTAGTTTGCAAAATCATTTTATACTCGTTAGTGTTATATTTTGGAAAACTAAGTCAAATGGATGCATTTAATTCAAAAATATTTCTCAATGTATGTGACAACAAAAACAAATTATGAAAATGTAGAGTATGAAATACAACTGCAGTTAGCATTAATAAACCTAGACTTTGATAGTAAGTGTAAGACAATGCAAGGGTAGATGACACTTGGAGCACGAATTATAATGAGTAAATTACATAAATATATCTAAAAACTTTAATACACAGTACTTTTTTTAAATTGTCTTTATTCAAAGTCCTATAACATTTGTGACCTACTTAAAACATTATTTAAGATATATTCTTCAAAGGTTTTTAGTTGGGCTTCCCTGGAAACACTATTTTAAGGGTTTGGAGAGTTGACAAAGTTTGAAGACCACAGGTTTAAAACATCGTGCAAGGAAAGTGTTTTATAATTTTGTGCAATAAAAATAATTACATAATTTTATGCTGATCTAAAATGTGCCCATAATCAAGAAAATTTATTAAAGTTATGCACATTTATATACATATATATAAGAATATTTTGATATTATATGTTGGTATATATATATAGATGCTGAAAGATTTTTGCTTGAAAACAGCCAGACTTTTGTATAACCAGCACAACCTTTATAAATTTTAAAGCTTTATTTCATATTACAGTGTTATAAAGGATTGTACTGTAAAATAAAAACTCAAATAATATCATAATAATATAAATAAAAAATCCTTAACTTAAACTTCTTTTATTACCAATATGAACATATAAACTGAAATTTTTAAAACAAATCCAGTAAACTATGCAACATATATCAGTACAAACATTTAATGTTTAATTTTGCAAATATTTTTAAACTTCAAAAGACAGGTGCTTTTGAGAATAAATTGTTCTTTAGAATGAAATTATTTAAGCTGCCTTTCCCCATTCTTGTCCATAACTGATACTACTCTATGTTACCATACCATAATAGTAAGACAGCATGTTAGCCACCCACTGAGCAATAACGTTTAGGATTTAGAAAACTTTTAAACACCAATGATTCTCCCTTTTCAGAAAACCATGTTTCGAGCTGCCAATTTCTGTTCAAGAAATTTTCAGAAATAACTAATGAAAAAATAGGTTTCCCTTTTAACTTTTTTAGTGCTTTATAAAAAAAATTACATGTTTATTTAATAAAAAAGGATTTTTATTGAATAACCCAAAAATAAATGCAACATTTTTAATATAAGGCCACCACATTTCAACTTAATATATTAATATTAAGTAATTATTAAATGATATATCACAAATTTATAATATCAATCCTCCATTTATATCCATAAAAATATTTCATTATTTCCCAAAAGTGCATATAGGTTTTCAGTAACATAATGCCTGAATAAACCAGCAAGACATTTGAACACTAAAAGAAAATATTTCATTTAACATAATTATGTTTTATAGTTCTTGTTATGAAGTACTAAATATAAATAAACTCATGGAGCTATAAAAGAAATAAGTTTTAAAAAAAAGTATTATTGATTTTAATCTGTACATGAACTGATGATAAGTAACAAAATTAATTTTATACAGAAAAATTTATAGATAAAACTATGAGTGAAACCCATACATCTGATTATAGTATAAAAACTGAGCTAAAAAAAGAATTCATTATAGAAAAATATATATCTTAAATTTCAGTAAATTCAATGAACTTTGGGGGAAGTTTTTAACAAATTAATTGAATATGAAATATTCAAATGAATAATTTTTTAAGAGAAGGTAAAAACAGCCATTTTTTAACAAAAATAACAAGGTTAAAAATTATTCTTTCTGTTTTTGCAGATTAAAGCAAAAAGAGTATAAAAAAAGGGATTTTTAAATAAGCATGAAGGAGAACTCTATTCTCTTCCCCTCTAAAAACAAAACCTTTTGGTGAAATGGTTGATGTTTTTGAATTCAGGCAGACAACATGTGAGCTGAAAACTTTAAAGATAAAAAAAAAAGTCTTGGTGCATTTTCCTTCCAAGCCCATCCTTTAAGAGACATCCTTTTGGTAGGAAAATTAACCTCAATTCCTGTAAAGGTTAATAAAAAATCATTAGCATTTAATTCCATATTCAAATAATCTTAAAATAAGAGGGAAAAAATAACTATTAGTAGAAATATCTGCAAATAATATGAGAAATATCAAAGCAATATGATACTTGGAGCAACAAAGCTTAAAATTGAAAAACTTAAAATTGCCCTATAAAAGGAAAACAATTTACAATTTAATATTAATTAAAATTACCAATTCAAAATTTATGTTTTTTAAAAATGTACACTATCAAAAAATAAAATAATAAATGAACAGATTAATCAATAAAAGTTTTTAAGAATAATAAATTGAAATATAAAATGCAATTTTTTTTTAAAAAAACATAGAATATTTTATGTTTACCATATATAATTCATAATGCTGTTGATTCATAACATTCTCATATTAATTATTAATCACAAAACAGATGCAAAAGTAACAATAGTTAAAGTACTGATAATCAAAATTCATTTCAAAACAGTTAACCCTCTAAGCGGTCTGCACTTAAAGTCTTGCCATTCTGGAGATGCTACAATAATGCACCGCACATATTTTTTTGCTTTCAGGTGGGGTTCTCAAAAGCGGTTGAGCCATATTTTTAAGAATGCGGCTCGGACGCTTTTGGGAATCTTGATTGAAGGCAGAAAAAGCATATCTGGAATGGCGGAATTTTACGTGCAGACCACTTGAAGGGTTAAGTACAAAGGTAATATGTTTAAAAAAATTTTCAAAGCTTTACATCAAAAATATTACAAAAGCAAAACAAAAAAGGAGTATAATCATTAAAACATAAAATATAAGTTACAGTATTTAAATTTTTATCTTTCAAAAGCAAGAGATAAATAATTAAAAATGTTTATACAATATATAATTAAGTATTCTCTATACAATAGTACTATGTGAACTTGGGACATCTTAATCTTTTTTTTTAATCTCTCAAAATTTGATTTTTGTGCGTGTGTGTGTGAAACTTAGTTTTTCATCTTATCTTATGAGAAATAAATTTTTGTTCCCAAATTTAGAAATTTTGGAGAGAAATATAATAATGATAAATTTCATATTCTAAAATCTTAAACTATTACTTAAATTCACAATTACTTTACTGTTATTACTTACTATTACTTTCTTAAGTTACATACAAACTTACACTTTTATAATATCAAAACCTTAGCAATGACAAATGTTTTGAGTGTGGTAACTTGTATGAAACAGTCTAAATGAAGAAAATACTATTTTTTCTGGGTCAGTGTTAGAAATAAATTAATAAAGGAATATGTTTTGTGCATGTTTTGCTCTGGAATGAAATTTTTTTTATTAGGGGTAGCTAAAGAAATACAATTTAATAATAATAAAAAAAAAACAATTGCTAAACAAATACAATTTTTTAAAAAAAGAAACATAATAATCTTGACGCATGATTTACATTTTGTTTGTTTTCCTTGAGTTTGATGACAAAACAAAAGGTATAGTAAATTGTATGCATCCAAGCTATAAAAAATAAAGAACAAAAGTAATAGAAATATAAACGAAGAGTGATTTAAATTAAAATTTAGCTTCCTGTATTAAAAAAAATTCAAAGAGTGAAAAAGAAAATCTTACAAAAATGGCAAAAGAAATTTGTAAAACATTCAAACATAATTACAAAGTTTTACAATAAAACATGATTGTTTTAATTAAGAGGCCATGGTATGATTTATATAAAAAAAAATCTTTGATTCCATGGTTTTCACAATTTTTTCTGCTTGTAACTTATGTATATGAATAAATGAAAAAGTTTTTGCACTTAAAAAGCTAACCATTTAATTTTTTTACAGAAAAATTTATAAAGGGATTTTAAACTGCTACTTCTCCTACAATAATTGGCAGGCACACATGGAATATGATTTACAAGTACATCAAACTATGTATCACAAAAGGGGTTTTTAACTAATATGGTTCACTTTCACAAAGTAATCTTTTTTATGAATGCTTTTCAAAATTCCTTGAAAAAAATGTATAAAAAAATATTTAGTTCAATTAGTTTTTAAAAAATTAGTATTGCTATGATTCTTAAAATACATATAAACTCTTGTTACATGAACTAATATCAACAGTCAGAAAACATACCAAAGCTTTTGGCACAATAGAAAAAAATACTTTAGCAATTTAAATGAAGATAAACTAGTCATATTTTCTTTCTGATATGTCAGTTTAAAGTTTTTGATTTCATTAGAATGTGAATAAAAATGAACATAATAGTTAGTTACAGGGGATTTCTTTTTAACTTGGTGCTTTCAAAATTTTGCAATATTATAGAAAATTATATAAAAAAATAATTTAGGCGAAAAAACACTATTTGAATTTTTGACTGATTTTTTTCAATTCAATCACTCTGTGTCCCCTTAACTGACTTATTAGAAAATTCAGATTTTAATAGCATGAAAAGTAATTTATTTCATATATCAAAGGATCACATTTTTCGGGCTTTGATTATATACAGGAAGGTATTGGGATTACACTTGCAACATAAGCTTAATAGATTGGCATCTTCAGCAGATGACTTTTCCCAAAGTATCTATTTTTGGCGAAATTGGTATAATACGTAAAAAACCAAAATAACACATTTAGATATAGTAAAATTAAAGGAATGCATCCGAGAAAATTAATCAGTTTACAAAAATTAGGGGTAAAGTAGAAGATAAAATGTGTTAGAAATAAATTTGAATTGATATAACCTCTCTCTAATATCTGTTAAATATTTTAAAACACTGACATTAAAAAAAAGCACCAATACTTTTTTCTTTAATTGTTTAAAAAAATTAATCTAAAATTGCCAAAAAGTATCTGGGTAATATACATTTTAATAAAACATACCATAAAAATATAATTTTTTAATTTAAATAAGTCATTGAAACGAATAAACAAAAATAATACAGACATTGGTAGGATTGTAATATCACATTTTGAAATACCACATGGGCTATATTGAGAACAAACTTTGTAATGGTACAATGACAAAGCTTATAGTCAAGCTGGTACTTGCTCTCCAAACTCTTTCACACTATACCAACATAAAGACTTTACATTTTGACAGATTTAATATGCATCTCTACAAGGTGGGACTTCAGTGGAATTAGGAATCCAACCCACAATAGAAACAGTGTATCGGTCATAACCTCAAAATAAACAAAAGTTACCTGGAGTGTAGAACAAGTAGTCAGTTGGATTTGGAGGTTTTCCAGATTTCATACTGAGATAACAAATTCATTCTAGAACAACGTTCAATTTCTCAACCCTTGTACTTTGAAATGTGATCTTATTCCAAAAAGGTCATGTGTTATTTGTACTTAAAATCTATTCCTTATTTAAAATGTGTAGATGATATTTTTAAAAAATAATTTTATAATAAACAATTTTGTTTGTTTATTTGTTTTCCTCTAGAATTATCACTTTGTTTGTGTTGCAGAATTACAAACTTTCCTTTGAAATTTTTTTCTATCGAGTTTTTCTATTTTGCAATTTTTCCTGATCAGTATATCTTAAAAGTATGAATTAGGTTTTTCTCATTTGAAATGAAAGAGGAAAATGTCTGTGATAAAGTGTTGTACCGATAAAGGATTGATTGCTGCAAATGTCAAACATACAGTATGCAAGAATGCTGAGTTTGGTTTAAAAAAAAGGATTCGAGTAATGGATATATTTGAGAAAGCTGAAAGACAGGAATGAATCTGTATTATATTAAAAGGTCTGTATGGAAGAATGTCTAGTTTGAGGGAAGCAAGATAAGTATGCTTTGGATTTTGAAGATGAAGCATGAGAATCAATTCGATTCTAACTTTGCAAAGCTCACATGGAGAAAAATGTATAAATCCAACAATCTGATTTATCTGTTTTTACTTTTTCTCAAAGCCATTAAAAAGGTTTCTTTCCTTTCAAGGAACTTCTCTTTTAAGTTAAGGATAAGCCTTTTTTTAATTTAGAACTTTCTTTTTCTTAAATTTTTAAGAAAATCACAGATTTTTCCGATTCATGACTAATAACTTAAAAAGTATTATTAGTAATCTTCCTTAAAAATGGTTTTTTTTCCCTCAAAAATACTACTTTGCATTCTCTCTGAACACCTATCAATATATATCGATAGTTCAGCAACCGTTTCTTGTCATTAAAAAATTGTCTTTGCCAACTGACCACTTATTCTACACTTTAACCACACAAGTGTGCAATATCTTAAGGGATGAAGATCTAAATAAATAATAAATTATTTATATATTTTAGTTTTAAAGCAATTGTATAACATTATTTAAGCATATAAATACAATTTTAAATATAATGCTGCTCAAAAAACAATTCTAGGTACTTACATATTATCGCAACATTCAAGATAGTTTTCCAAGCTGGAAACCCCTATTTCACATGTGTCATATGGGAATCACGTGCTTTGTTTCATATAATGTCGCCAATAGGTTCCGATAATATGCAAGTACCGAATTGGGTACTTGCGTATTATCACAATTGCCAACGTTCAAGATAACTCTCCAAGTTAGCAACCCCAATTTTTCATGTGTCAAATGCGCTGAATTGGCAATCATGTGTTTCATTTCATATAACCTCACCCACAGGTTGCGATAATACATAAGTACCCCAATTTCCATCAAGAACAAGCAGCTCTGTGCAAGACTTTTATAAAATAATCTAATCTAATCAAATTCAGACATTAATATTTAACATACACAAGGAATGGAGAGAATCAGTTTGATATTCAGTTTCCCTTACTTATAACAGAATACTAAAGGGAAATTAATCAATGCATTATGAGAGCTATCTCTTTTTGTTTAACAGATGTTTCAAATAATTGTGAAATAAAAATCATCGTATAGTACTATATTTTATTAATATGTCTATGGATCCAAGTACTTTTCAAATTAGGAATATTTACACTTCATTTTATGCACTATTATTCATTTTTGTTACTAAACTATATATATAATTTCAAAACGTTTTAAATTTTACTGCAAAAACATACAAGTTGACTGCAATATATTCCTCAAACGCAAATATTAAATTTGATGACAAACAACGCGGATCTATTACATTTAAAAATGAAATGAAACGTGAAATAACTCATAATCATAGCAATAGAAACAAATCTGACTTTATTGAAAGTTTTTAGTTCGCAACTTTTGAATTTCGCTTTTTTAATAGATAAATGTACTTCAAGGTTTAAAATAGATAAATTGATCATATAACAATGCAATTTACATGCAGCTACATTTGCATTATTCTCAATAAACAGTTTTTCTATTCAAATACAGGAACATAAATTAATAGAAATGCGGCCGTTAAATAAAAATAAATAACAAACAAGAAAACATATTTTGGCTTGTTGCCGGTCTCTTTCTCAGTAATTTAATCTAGAAATACAGCAATTTAAAATTGCCAGCTTGGAAACTGAATTAATTAAATGTGATCAATCAATTAATAAATATAATACTTTGTTAATTATTAGTAAATTAAATAATTAATTACATGAAAATTAAAAGTCCACCAGGGTCTCATATTCTGGTATCCAGCCGAAAGAAAAGTATCTGCAATTTTAATTCACAGATTAATTTTCTCTCTCTTTTTTCATATTATGATTCATTCATGAATTATTAAAAAATTTATATATACAGAGAGAGAGACAAAGAAATCGCGTATATTTCCTTTATACCACTCAAAGTTCAGTTTCGGTTTCAGATTACTTGATAAAAATATCTTTTTTTTTTCTTTCGCCTGATTGTGATTAACCCAGGTGTAAGTTAAATGCACCAAAAAAATAATAATAATAATAATTTTAACTAAATAATTTAAAAGAAAATTATCCGTTAGTTGAGTTTTCATGACTTTAAAATTAGATTCAGGGGGTATGATTCTTAAGTTTTCATGCAGTTTTTTTTTTCACTTTCACTGATGCGCACGCATCTAGTATAGACTAGCCATTATTACGATTCGATTCGTCTCTGAGCGGATTACTGTTTAATGGTGTATTAGATGTTTGTTGATGTTCATATTTCTTGATCCATCTTCTGAATTAGAAGTGTTTTGACTGCACAGGATTTTGATCTTTCCGTCTATAAATTTCGTTTCCAATACTATGAACTAATTTTGTAATATTAATCGATTTCAAAGATGTATAATATGAATAGGATGATGTTCCTTCAGGAAGCACCAAGACCCAGTTTAGGTCATCATAGGTCTTTGATTGAAGCTTTGTTTGGTGTTGAAAAAGACAGTGAAATGGAAATTCCACACGAGAAGTGCGTCCCAAGTGACCGTAAGTATTCCAAATAATCTTGTTTAATTTGCTTTGTTTTGTTTTTGTAATGTATGAGAAACATATCTAGAAATTTCCATGTGTTATTTACCATCTTATTTGTTATGTTTTAAAAAAACTGAGATAAATATATTTGTAGCAGACAAATTCAAATATTTGAATGTATTGCTTATTAAATCCTGTGGTTATTTAATTACGATAAAATAAAATTATAAGATTATTATATGCTGCTTATATATGATACTATTATTAGTTCATGTTACTTTTTATTACATAATATTTTTTTCATTATTTATTGATTGATCTAGGTTATTCTCAATCTTTTCCCCTATTTTTTTTCATTTGAAATACATTTCAATGTATAAAAAAAACAAATTACCCTAGGCCACCATATTGGATTTCTTTCCCCGGCAACAAGCACCCTTGGCGCTATTCCCCCCGTTATAAAATTATTTCCCCTAAAGGGAAAAACTGATTTCACCCTTTTTTTTAAAGTTAAACATGTTGCTTTTTTTTCAATCAACCTTTTTGTTTAAAAAAAGGTTTGGTACAGGGTTGGACAATAAATTTTCAGAGTGGTGAAATAAAGGGGCCCCAAAAATGTAGTATGGGGGGCATTTTTTGTTTTGGTGTTTTTTTCTTTGGATTTGAAAATTTTTTATCTAAATGTCATGGTGAGATATCGAATTCATTCAAAAAATATAAAATAAATAATTCTAAAAAAATTACCTTAGCGACCATTTTTATTCCCTAAAAAGGACCCCCAAGGGGCCCCTATCTTTTTTAAACTGGAAAAGGTTACCATTCTGAAATTTTTTATTAAAAAATTGTATTTTTCGTATTATATCATTAAATTTTTTTGTTAACCAAAGGCATTGTCAAATGCCACAACATTTTCCTATAGCGAAAACGGGTTTCTGGCATGTTCAAACATAATAATTCAAAAAGATAATTTTGCTTTTGGGTTGATTTTTTTTGATTTGGAAATTGGCCCAAAAATATAACATGTAAGTACTGGAATTCTTTTTTATTGTTTTTTTGTTTTCAAATCGGTTGTGAAAAAATTTACAATTTTTAAAATTTTTTCTCTGTCACCCTTATATATTTTTTTATATTTTTTAGCTAGTATGCATAATATTAGAGAGTAAAAGTGAGTTTGTCTGGGTATGTACTTTTTGTTGCAAAAAATGTGGGGTGCAAATTTTCCGGTGCTTTGCCCCAAAAGTTGTTTTATTTTTTCCAAAAATGGGGTTTTGTTGAAATTAGGGTTTTCCCTTTAAATATTTTTGTGTTATAATGTGGCTGCCATGGGGATGATGTACATTATTTTTAAATTTTTTAATGTTTTTCTGGGGTTAACCCTATTAAATTTCGGCGGGGTTTAAATTGATTTCTTTAAAAATTAAACCATTTTCATTGCAATAATTCTTCAAACTACTTCAGTCTTCTGTTTTTGTTTTTTTGCTAATTTTGAATATGGATATTTCTAATATTATTGATGAAAATCAGTATGTTTTTAAAAAAAATATTAGGGTTTCTTTTTAAAATTTTTGCCGCAAAAAAGTTCATTTTCCCTTATATTTTACTTTTTTTAAAAATACTATTTTAAGCGTTCCTTGTTGGGGTAAATTTATTTTAAAAGGGAAATTTTTATTTTCAATATTGTAAGATATCAGCACTTTAAAATTAATTCATTATTGATTAAATCTTTATATATAAAAATCTTTTGGGTGTGTATGTGACTAAACTCCTCTAAGCGGCTGGTTTAAATTTTTATGAAATTTTTTATTTTGGGTTCAGGTGGATTTGAAATAGTTTAGATTCACAATTAGGTCCAATAAAAATTGGGTTAAAAAAAATATTAATTATAAACATTAAAACATTCAACTCAATATTCACCTGCCTTTTTGTAAAACGTTATTGTTATTAAAAAAGGCCCAAAATTGGTGTCGAAAATCGATTTGCAGCCAAACGACCCAAAAATTTTTATTGTTAAAAAAATGCAGGGGAAACATCAAACGTGTTTAATTAATCTTTTCAAAAAATCTTTATATATGAATTCCTTTCAATGGGGGTATATTATTTCTCCTCTAAGCGGTTGGACAGATTTTGATGGCATTTTTTTTTGTGGGGTTTAAGTAGGTTGAGAATGATTTAGATTCACAATTGATCCCAAAATAAGCAATTAGTTAAAAAGATATGAATTAAAAAAACCAAAAAAAATGGGTTTTTCTCTTTTGTTCTGTTTATTCTGTAATGCCCGGGAAAAAGAAAAATAAGGGGGGAGAATTTTTCCCATATTTTGTTGTTTTTTCAATCTAATTTTTCTATCAAAATCAGGAAAAAAATTACAAATTGGAAAGATTATTTATTTCCCCACTGAAAATATCTTTATATATATAATTCTTCTTTAAAATTAAATTATGTGGAACTGAACCCCCTCTAAACAACTGGACCCCATTTGTATGATATTTTTTGTCTGGGTTCAAGTGGATTAGAATGATTTTTGATTCAAATTTGATCCGTACATTTAATTTTTTTAAATATACTAAAATTTTGTAAGGGCGATTGTTCATAAAAAAAACATGGGGAATTTATTCTTGAAAGGGCCCCTATTTTGAGCCCAAAAATTCAAGGTGAAATTGTATTTCTACCACAGATCCCAATGATTCTTTCAGACTCACCTACCCATTCATATGTTTCAACAATTCGTTTGGTATTTGTATGAAATAATAATTTACAAGGTCAAAAAAAACAATTTTTTTAAAAGATTTAAAAAATTTTTGGGTTTTCTAGGAATTTTTTGTTGGTCCCGGGGTTTGGCAAACATCCCATTTTTTGTTTATCCCCCAAGGTTAACCAAAAATTATGCATTCAATGGCTTATGATAAATTTATTTTTGTGCTTTAAAAAAAAAATATACCTGTTTGAAAATACTGGTTTTATTTTTTTAACCCTTTAATCAAACAAGATTAAGTTTCTTTTTTCAGAATAGCCTATATTCAACGTTCATAGTAAATAATATCACACCTTTCGAAGGTAAATTGTGGTAACTGTACATGTGATGTTCATACTGTAATAACTTTTTTTTAAAAAAAAATTCATCAAAATGGTCCAGTTTTTTACAATTAAAAAAGTTTGTAATTTTCAATTTAAAGTGTGTACAGGACAACCGGGGGGATAGTTTAATATTTTTATTTTTATTTTATAATTAATTATGTAAAAAATTATTTTTATTTATATATTACATGAAATTTTTATTTATATTGTTTAATTTTTTTTTTCTTTTTTTTTTTTATTGAAATATATTTCAAAGCAGTTTTTTTAAATTTTTTTCCAATTTGTTTCTAGGTGCCATTTTGGGATTCCATATCACTCAACAACAAGCGTTTGCGGGGTAACACTCTGAATCAAATTAGTTCCATAATGTATTATATAAATTGAACTCACTTGAGCTTGATAGTGTAAACATTTTTATAATATTTTTGATGTAAACCATCACCAAAATATTTATGCTGTTAATTATTTGTTTTAATTTTACCTTAGTCAATTAGAAATTTAGTGTTTTGTAGAATTCATATTTGTGTCATTAATTGATGTAAAATTTTATTGTTCTGATAAAAATTTGGCATATTTTTTGGAAATTTTTTATTAAATTTTGATTTAATTATGAGTTTTTTAAGTAAAACCTTGTACTTTGCAAAAATAAAGGACAGGGGAAAAAAAGGAAATGAAAAGATTTTTTGTGTTTTTGAAAACAATAGAATGAAAAATTTCCATAAAACTTTAGTTGGAACTGCTGTGGTTGAGGAACTAAACCCCATTCAAATGCCCAATATTATTGGGAAGTGAAAATGATATTCCCTGTTTCCCACTGATAGGGCGTTGTAGTTTTTGAACCTTTTTTAAGCCATATGTTGTGCCCTGAAAAGACCTTTTTTTTTTTGCTACACAATTTCGAACTCCCCCCCTGCTTCCTTTTAGCTAATGTGATGTTGGAGTATTGCTGGTGATTCTTAGTCATAATAATTAATTTTTTGTCATTTACTCCATTGCAAGGAAATTTTAATTTTCAATTGTTCTAATGTACAGGTATTGTGTATTATATCTCTCAAATTTAAAAACATCTTTTTATCCATACAAAAAAAAAACGATTCTTCTGTACCAAACAAGAAAGGAAAACTTTTTTCTTTTGACAATTAATGTTAAAAAAATTTTTTTTCCCAAAAAATCATAAATGTTTTTTTTCAAAAAAATTTTTTTTTAATTTCTTTTAAGTTCTTGGAATTTTTTTGTTTCATTTATTTTTTTTTAAATATATGCAAAATACATATCTATTAAATAAAAAAACTGAAATAATTTTGTTGGTATATGGGGTTTTTGAAAAAATTTTAAAGGGAAAAATATTTTATTTTTTTCAGTTTTTATGTTGAGATTTTCACTGTCATCAAATTTTTCTTGCTTGAAAAGTATTTTTTTCTTTTTGATATACAAAAAAAAAAAATATACTAAAACGTTGCTTTCAATTTCCATTTTAATAAGGACTAAACAAACTTAAAAAACACTTAATTGTAGGAAGTTTTTAAATTTTTATTAGAAAAAAAAAATTTTTTTGTGAGCAACCCTTAATTATCCTACCTAATAGATACATACAAGTAACAGATAAATAAAAAATTTATAAAGTAATATACTGATTTGAACTCTTTTGTGTTTTTTATCATTTGTTTTCCTTTTTTAAAAAACTTATTCTTTTTTTTGTATGGATTTAGTTATATCTGGGTTATTTTATAGAAACTGTTTAATCTGGGTGACCTGAACTCTTCAATTAGCATGGTTAATGAAAATTTTTTCTCTAAATATTTTACAGAGATGACTTTTTTGAAATCTGAAAATAACTATACAAATAAATTGTGGTCTTATCAACATTAAATGTTTGTTTCCCGGTAAGAAAAATCATGTTGTCCGTCAGGAAAAGGGAAATTGAATAATCAAATCTTTTGTATGGTTGATTTTTTCATACCAACTCAAATATTTACCAATGGGACAAAAATTATAAATCTTCCCCTTCTATGTTATAATTTTTTTTTATTATTTTTGAAAATTCATTTAGATTATTTTTTTTTTTCTAGATGGTTGGTGTTGGGAAATCAGGGCCAGTATAATCAAGTAAAGATATTTATTGTCTATTGGGGAATGATAATAAAACTTGGGGATTATCATATACAGGTTGTTTCTCATAATGGAAGATCTCAATTATGCTACTCTTTGAAAGGAAGTGTTATTGGTATTCACTTAGATAGGGAAAAGGAACTTTATCATTTTACAAAAAGAAAAATTTAGGGAAAAAAATTTTTTTCTTAATTTTTTTATGAACTTACTTATTTGTAGTAATTTATAATTTCATAAATTTCAAATGAAGATAACTGCTTTCCCCATTGTTTTTTTTTTAAAAAATCCATTTATTTATTTTTCCCAACTGGCCAGTGAGGTTTACCAGGTGTTTGGCTCTTTACGCTCAAAATTTTTCGGTTGGGTCTTGTTTTTCTCGCAAAGGAATATTCGATTGGTCAACGTTGAAAAACCTTGCAGCTTCCTGACTTCGTAGCCTTCTTATAGCTTTTAACTTGAAGTTTGCAGTGTAATTTGCACGCCTTCAACATGATGAAAACTTTCAAAGGACGTAATAGCTCTATTCAAGAGAAAATTGGAAATGGCCAGCAATTAGTAACTGTTTTTCCTTCGGGGAACCGAATTCGTTTTTGAATGTAATTGGAAAAAAACTAGTTATGGTTGAATTACGCCAGCCGAGTATGAAAGCGCCATCTATTATTTATTTTAAAAAAACATAAAGGGCATTTTTTTCAAAACTTTATTGTTAGCTTTTCTGATTAGAATATTTTTTCTCAGATAATCCCAGCGGATAATAGCATAAATCTAAATTTGAAACTTTTTTAACACATAATCCGCGGGTTATATACAGGAAAATACGGTAATTTTATTATATTGATAGACTATATTTTATTGTAAATTAAAAGTTTTTTATGTAATTTAAGAAGAGGAACTATGTATGCATATTAATGTAGCTAAAGAAGTTATTTTCCTTGATATACATAATGCATGGAATATCAATTCTGATTTTCCAAATAATGTTGAGAATTCGTAAGATAATTTATCTAGTGACAGTTTAGTCATAAAAATAATGAAACAAATCAAAGCATTTATAGTCAATTGAAACATTTGTTTTTATGAATCTGAGTAGCCTAAGAACATTGTCTATAGAGGAACAAAGTTTTATTGGACAACTTTCCCTAAGCAATAATAATTTTCATTTTCTGATGAATGAATTAAACAGATTATTGGTAATTAAAGCTTTAAAAAATTGATCCAGATAATTTCCATAATATAATTTTTATATTTGAATATAATTTTTTAATTTTATGTTAGATAATCACATGCAAGATTTCTTTCCCAAAAAAAATTGAGATCTACAAAATAGAAAAAGAGGAAGTTTTTGTGCTTCATCCCAAGAACACAATTTTAAATAAACTGGTAAAAAAAGTTAATTACTATCTTTTGAAAATGAGAAATTTCACCCATTTTGCTGTAGATTTATACTAGGATGGAGTCCAGTAAATATCATTTTGGTTTGAAAGAAATTTTTTGAAGAGTAAAAGAAAATTTAATGGATAGTGACTTAATATATTTGTTTAAGAAAATTTGGTGATCATTCTACGTATGCCATCAGAGCTGGCTCATCACACTGACAAATTTTCTTTGAAATTGGTCCTATTATCAAAATGTTAAGAGACATAACATAGTGATTTCCAAGTCTTATAATTTTTAGAGCCCTATAGAAGGAAACCAAAAATGTTCTCTGGCTGCATATCAGTAGTGTTCCCCTCAATATCCCAATGAAGTAAATGTTTTTTCTATTCCTTGTTTTGACTATTTTCATTAGGAAAAGATACTATAAAAAAAATTTTTTAAAAAACTGCGGTGGAATGTTTGAGGAATTGAACAAATGAAGATAAATGAACTACATAAAAAAGACTTCTGTTCAAATAATATTATTTTCAAGAGAAGAAATATATTTCAATATTTGCCATAATTTCTTCAACAAGCATGAACAAAATATACAACAAAAATTCTGATGTTAGTTATTGAGAATCACTTCAAGATTGTGAAATCTAGTATGTATTCATTGGGTTTATCATTAAAATTACTTCTAAGGGTCTTGCGTATAAATTATAAAAGAATTATACATGGTAAGGCAAATAAAAGTGCCCCGGAGAATAGAGTTCCATATTACAAAGAATTACAGGAAAAGAAAGAAGATAGTTTACTTACCTGCTTATAGCAGATGTTGAAAATGACCATCATTCATCTCTTGGCACATTTGGGGCTGGTTAGCAAGTTGTGGAAGGCAGATCGAAGGTGGATTGATAGAATTGCTACAAACTCATAAGAAATGTTCTACAGTAGTTCTTAAAGACTAAAAGGGTTATTGTGATACATCTTAGACGAGGATTCTCCACTATAAGTAATTGCACACTGACATATCAGGTGACCTGGGTGGTCAGTTTGGGCCAAGACCAGATTGATCTCTGTTAACAACTCTGTCAAGAGTGAAGATAGTGAGCACACTCTTTTGCCGAATTTTTTTTAACATAACACCACAACGAACACCCTCTCTTCTACTATGAGTACCATCTTCACCTGTGCACTGATCTACTCACACTGACATAATCCGCACTAAGATTTAAACTATTTTCAATCACTTGGTGTGCACATTACATTCCCATCCAATTGTATCCACTCGTCTAGGTAGTAACTTTTATTTGTTGCACCCTATACTAGAAAGATGTGGAAAGAATCAGGAATCTGTCAGGTAAACCAATAAGAGGAATAGCCTCTATAAATAGTCTTCACTATCCCTGGCTACTTCAATAATACGTTTGCACATGATCTGCTCGGCAGACTATAATGTGCAAACTTAGTATTTGAAAGTGTGAAAAGATTTTGTGAAAAAAAAAAAATTTTAAAACATATATCTATTTCTTTCCCTTACCAATATCAGAAGTACATGAAATGTAAGCACTTTAAGAATTAAGAAATGTAACTATATAAAATTGTCTTTATTCTATCAGCATGGTGAAATATAATGTAGATAATCTTCAATTAAGAAGATAGAGCTATGTGCCATTTTCTGCAACTACAAAAAGAACCTTTTTATTGAAGCACAACTTCATTTAAAGAAACAATTCATCTTCCTGGCTAAAAAATTAAAATTATAATAAATAAATAAATTCTTTAAATGAAAAATTTAGTCTTTTGTGGGTTTTACTTGCCAGATCTATTTTGATAGTGTGGCTTTGCCAAAATGACTTCAGCAATCAACAAAGACAACACTGGTTGTTGCATTTATGATAGATATAAAGTTTTGTCGTATATCAAGAAACATATTGTTGAACTTAACAGCAATATTATTACTAAAGAAGAAAGAGGATGAAATCAAACTTGTCATCTCATATATTATCTCTTATTAAAAGAATAAAATGTATTTTGTTGTAAAAATGGTAGGAAAAAAAGAAAGGAGACGAAAAATTTATTTTTAATATCTAACTTTTTTATTTCTCTTTTTAATTTTTCTATCAAGAATCCTATTCAATTTTCTATTCACATTAATAAGATCTGGTTCAAAATTCTATAAAACCAATTTTTCCCCCTTCTGTGGCCCGGGGTAGCCTATGTGGGGCCAAATTTTGGGCCGGGCAGGGGTTATCCGGGTGCCAATGAAGACCGCATGTAGAGGGGCAGATATAAAATCTGTCACCCTAAAAACCCCCATGGGTAGATGGGATAGATTGGAGGGGATCGCCCAATGTCCTCATCAGTTGATTAGTTCAAAATTAAAAGGTTGCCGTATCCTTCATTTTGCTTTTAAGTGATATTGATACAACTATCTTACTCTGTAAATTTTTATATATTGTAATATTTACTTATATTTTGTTTTGTATTCATTTATTTACTCTCCTTTTCTGCCAAAATAGCTTATCCTAATAATAAATCATTAAACTATGAACTATATAATGAAGTATCATTTTATGTAGGTATTGCTAGCAGAGGGCTTAAAGGAAAACCATTTTGTATGGCTCTTCAACAGCAGCATGCAGTGGGATGCGTATTGTTCGTAGTTGCTCATTCCCCTCGTCACTTCAGTTCATTTGTTGTGCCAAACTACGAGAACTAATACCTGATGAAAAAAATGTTCTCAGAGAGATTCATCTACCTTCTGGATTACGTGTCTTTTTGGAAAACAATCTAGGTTGGTTGCTTGAATCCAGGTGTACTGAAAGTAATATTCAAGTAATTCCTTTTACAAGAAAAGTACGTTTGGGATATTGCTCTGATGATTACTCAGCTACAAGGCTGCAGATTTCAGAAATGGAACTAGCAGATAGAATTTTAAGGCGTATTTTCGATGAAGAGAATGCAAGACGTGTACCTCGCACATCAAACTTTTTAGTTAGTAGAATGCTTCCACATAATCCTACAGTTGTTCAGAATCTCCACAATTGATTGTTAATGTCAATGATGATATTCAAGAAGATTGTAGTTCTAGTATGCCACAGAACCCTTCAAGACAAAATATTCATTCTGAAACAGAAGTAGGTGAAAGTAGTAAGTCTGTAGGTGAAAGTAGTAAGTCTGTAGGTGAAAGTAGTAAGTCTGACATTGAGGAAGAACTTGAAGGAATTGAAAAATTACCTTCCCTCTTGACAGTAAAGACCCTCATTGAAAATGAAGCAAAACGGCGCCGTTGTTCCTACAATTATACCTTGGGTTTATCAGATCCGGACAGTGAGTAAATGTTATATACAGTTAAATATGTATGTGTGCAAATTGATTGTGCTCTTTCATCACATTTTTATTATTTCTCTTTTGTGTCATTTTACATATGTTGAATATTGTTATATTATTATTGTTATGTTTTGCATATAATTTAAACAATTAATTTTAAAAAGTAAATTGTTCTATTCAAAATTGTAATGGTTAAAATAATTCCATCTGTTTAGTAGATAAAAACAAATTTAATAACTTTTCAAGCAATGCACTGATGTATCATTTTTATTTATTATTATTATTTTGAAAATGTTATGATGGAGGTTATATATATATATACACTAGCTGTACTCTGCCACGCGTTGCTGTGGCTCAGTCTTGTTTAACCGAAAGCATATGTTTTCAGAATGTTAAAACTTTTGCATTGCAGGTATGCTTTTATAAAAAAAACCCATATATATATATATATATGCCAAACTTCCCTTAGATGATATTATTTATAATTTGTTAACCAAATGCTTTGGGTTATTACGGGCGCATGTCCTTATGTTATGAATCTAAATTTATTTACATCGCCTTTAAAGTGGAGACCTCAATATTAAAGATAAATTTAAATGGCTCTTACTCTGGATTCCTTTTGAGGGCAATGGGTTGTTTTACAATGCGCTTACGGATATTATTTTCATATATCAGAGGTGCGGTTCACAAATGCACATTTAACTAAACAATGTCACTGAAACATGAATTGTATTTCCCGATGTTATATAGAAAATGTTTTGATTCCGCGAAAGTATATCTGTAGCAAGCAAAATTTTTAATGGCTCTGGTTCTCCAAGTCGAGGCAGTTTAATTTTTTCAGTGGTACAAAACATTCCTTTTATTTCTCCCTTTAAAATACCCCAGAGCATACCATAAGGATACACTTCCATCATTGTGTAGATGAGAACATGCTGCCTGGAACCTGTAGTCTTCCACTGGATTAAATCGAATGCAAGCTGACTGTTATTGTGTGATTGCTCACCATAAAGTCATGTTTGACACAGATGTGTTGTTTCTGGTTAACATCTTTCTGTAAAACACTCACGATGTGATTTCGCAAGAGATCCTCAAGTCTGGCTGCATGTTGCTCTGCTGCTTCTCAGCATGTGTGGTTGTGCCATTCTTTTGTCTGTTTTTCTCGCTTGCTGATATCCATTCTTTCAGTTTCATGTGCACTGCATCAAGTTGTAGTACTTTGCTCCTGCAAGTATGACTTAACACCTAAGTTTGGATTTCCTGCAAGGCATTATTTTTATGAAGTGAAGCTAATTGACTGCACTTAAAAGGCACCAAAACAAAAGCATATAAAAATTTTTAAAACCGTTAAAACGCACTTAAAAAAAAAAAAAAGAAAAAAGAAAATTAAAACAAAAACATTTAAAATTTCAAAAGATTAAAAAAAAAATCAGGAACAAAAAGGAAAAAATGCTAATGAAATATTTAACTTCAAACGCAGCATCAATTGACACAGCTGAAATCCAAGCAATGAGAGGCTGAAGATATTTTCTATCAAATACTAGAAAATTCCAATATAAACATGATTTTGCAGCAGAAATCTACCACAAAGTGTTGATAATGATGGAGTATTTTTGTAATTTACAATTCGATTAGCATTAGCAATTGTTATCAGCAAAGTTAAGGGTATATCTTTAAAACAGAGTGGCTTATATCTAGATACAGACTGTTTTTCACATGGACAATTATTTGTTATCTGTGTACTTAAATATTAGCATCACCGCAGCCAAATTCACCGCTTATGCAAATTGCACCATTTTCCATCCATTTCTTTTTCAGCAAAAAATGTTAGAATCTTTGTTGTTTAGATATTAAGGTGCAATACACATGGAACTAATTCTGTTACTGTGATGCTAATACATAATTACTGATGAGTGTAACAGAGCAGCAGTCACTAATTAGTGATGCGTGAGAAATTTCGGATGGTATGCAGAAAAATTGGGACATTATTTATACTTCTATGAAGATTCAGTTTAAAAAAAGATGAACAACAAAATAACATATTATAAACATGAATTATTCTTTACTAAGCTTTTCTTTAGCAATACAGAAATAACTAAACTAAAAACAAATGGCCAAAAATTCCTGAGGGTAGACTCTGGTGTAAATCAAACCAATTTTGAAAATTGGTGACAAAACACTTCAATCCATTGATTGTTGCTTTTCATGAAGCTTATTTTCAGAGGTATGGAAGACTAAATAAAGACATAAATATAGCTATTAGTGGTCCACTACATAGAGATCAATATTTTATTAGTGAACCGCAAAATTATAAAGTTATACAATAAGTAGTTCGTGAAGTGTTCAAAAATGGCTACTACTGCTCTAAAATAGGCACATTTAAAAAAGTAGGAATAATTTCTGTACCTAAACAGACAATGAAGCAACACAAAATGTCTACCTATAAGCATTGTAAAATTAACCCTTTAACTTCAAGAATAGTAATTTTAAATTTATTTTCAAACTTGGCACCTCCCTTATAAAGACAATGCAAATAATTTTAGATTCATAACATGACAAAAAAAACTATAATAGCTTAGGAGTATTCTGTTAACAAATTACAAATGAAATATGTTTAGAAAAGTTTTGTTAATGTATATTTCCACATTTTATTATAAAAAAAATCATACCTCAAGTGCAAGCAGTTAACGGTATCAGAAATGTGTGCTTTCTCTCTTTTCTTTTTAACCAGACTTAGCCACAGGAAAACATGGTTGGGTACAGCTAGCTATAACAAACTTAAATGATAAAAAACTATCAAAAACCAATTATTAACAACAAATTATCAATATTTTGATGAAATCACCAAAAAAAGTTGCAAACAAAGGTACTTGGGTACTGTTGCAACTATATCAACCCCAATTTTGTTTGAGTCGCACACGTGAATTGGCATCATGCTAATGTTGCCAATATGGCTGTATAATACATAAATATCAAAACTAACACAAATATACATCAGAAAATCTTAATTTTCCCATTTGTATTGCAATAATAACACCTTAATAGGCTCTGAAATCACACAAAAATAGGTATTTGTGAGTCTTAATGTTATTGCCCCAACTATTATAGAAATCAATAACTATTTCGTCGAAAATTCCTCACTACCGCGCAAAAGTATTATTATTGTGCACAAACAGGCATAGAATGGTTTTTCCTATTGAATGTATATATTGCAGTATTTGGCGATGTCTTTTGATTTTAGGTAAATGGCCGACAAAACAACTATATATTAATTTAATTTAGATTCATTGGAGAAAGATAAAATAGGTGGAAGAGAGAGATTTTAATCGGTATGCTACTCATTTGTGAAGAGATTTTGAAATCATGCCAAACACATCCATAGTGTACAGAATTAAAATGAGTATTTTACACATAAAAATTATCCAAAGTAAATATCCCGAGTTTAAAAATAAATTGAAAAATGATATACAATACTAACACTAATTGACATAAAAAGAGCTGAACTATCTTTATCAACGCGAAAGTATAATTTGAAAAAAATAATTACACCCATTTTAATTCACCTGCTTCCTCACAACATGTATTTGAGCTATCTGTCTGTTTTGCTCATTCACTGATTTGATGAGCAACTACTCACACTGGCGCTTGCTTGGCCAGTATGATGAATCTAAGTTCAGTTTCTGCAATACAATTTTATGTACTGAAGTTTTATTGACTGCAGTTGTTTTGCAGGTTAAAACAAAACACATGAAATTACAAAAACAGCTCTGGAGTCAGTATTCGAATTCCTTTAGAGGCCCTTTTTCAGATATGAGCACCATGTAAGTGGAACTGTAATAACATTTCGCTAGTGCCTGCATCATTGATACAGCGTAGCTCTATATCCCCTGATAAAAGCAAACCAAAATAACTTCAAGTATTTTAACAAATTACTAATGGAATCTGTTTAAGAAAGTTATCTTGTAAAGCAATCAAAAACAAAAATAGCAAAAGTAATATTTGATGACTCAAAATCAGAAAATCTTAGTTTTTACAATTTGTATTTCAATAGTAAATATCAAATGAAAGGTGCTCGCGGCTATCGCTAAACCTATTGGCTACATTGTATAAAAACTAAGACATGATTACCACCTTATGCCGCCAGCATTTCCACATCTGCTAGAATGGAATGGCCAATCAACTTTATGAAGCTAACATGGAAGTTGGCGCTTGTTAAGCATAATAATGTAAGAATCAAAGTTTGAAATTTAAAAAAGTTGTCTAAAACAGAGAAAAACATTCTTATTAAAAGCTCCGCCGACATTTCGTGAAATTAAAATAACAAGCTTCCAAGTGGGAAAAAAATATTGTTTCCAAACATTGAATGTTATATCGCTGCATTTAGCCACGCTTTTATTTCAGGTAAACAGTTAACGGAAACTATTTGGTAGAAAAAATAAGCAGCCGCACAGAAGTCAATAATTATGTAAATTTCATTTTCAAGCACAAAAGAAAAAATAAATTTAGCTTAAAAATTACAGGAAAACACTCCATGTAGAATTTAAGCAAAAATTATAAACATCCCGCCGATATCGCTATCCGATTGTTGCCAATCTACAAAACAAAATTTGAGTTGTTGAAAGAATCATTTTTAAAAACTGATTTTTTCTGAAAAATAATCCCTAATAATGCATCAAAGAACAAAAAAATAGATAAATATGACAACCAACAAAACATAAGCATAGCAGCCTATACATTAATTGAAAAACTATGTGTAAAGTTTCTAAATTTTCGCGATTCAGAGTTTAATCGCGGACATCTGCATGATGTCATAACACCAAAAATCACTTAAAATTAAATTTGGAAAAAATTCAGAAGGAATTTCGAAATAAAAAGTACATAAGATCCTGACCGTGTCAAATGCAACATTGTGGTCGTACCGATAAATCCATGCAGAACTTTTTTTGAGTTATGCGAGCATACACAAACCAACACAACATTTATATATATATACACACACATATACTTTTGAAATTCTATATAATTAATGTCTATCACCACTTTTATTATCATGAGTCATTTAAAAATTTGTAAGTTTATTTTTCAAATATCTGTGTTGAGAGAAATGTTTCAAAGCAATTAACTATTTTAATGTTTAATTTTTGCTTATTAATAATATGTTGGATGATCAAAGCAAATAATAATAGCACTGAAATAAGCTAAATTGCTAAATATGTAATGAAAATATATTAATTTTTTCTTTCCTGAGAAGTAACATTTTTTGTTTTACGTATGATAAAATTTAACTAATGGTAATTGTGATTTAAGTGTTTTAAAAAACTGTTTTGAAGATTTTGAAAATCATTAAAATTTTTATCTTCATTTTTGATCATAATTACAATGTACAGAATTTTTTCCTATATTTATTTCATATTTGCATAAAACATTTACATATTATGATTCTTGAGAATATTTGAATTTCTAACATATTGTCTTTCTATACAAATTGTGAAATGCTGATGGGTCAAAAAATGTTAATAATTTTGATTTTATGTATTTCATCAATAAATAATGTTCCTTTATATATCTAATGTAATTTTGTGATATATGCTCGGAAAATAGAGTAGGAATTTTCATAAAAGAAATAGATATCTTTAAATATGTTTCTTGAATTTCATGATATGTTATGATTCAAATACAAAAACTTCAAATAAAAATTAATCACATTTTTTTTTAACTTTTACCTAAAATATTGAAAGATTTTTTTAAAATAAAATTAATTTAAAATTAGAGATACTAATTTATTAAAATTGTGAAGTTTATGTTTCTATCTTAACACTTTTTGATCCAATGTATTTAATGACTTAAGTTTGTTAATATTATTCATGTGTAAAATTTGTTAAACTCCTCATACGCATCTTAATTTTTCTTTTAAAAATTAGGTTCAATTGTGTAAAATTTTTAAGAGATTATCAAAAATTTGTAATTTAATAAATATTTTTATATATGTAACCAAATTATATGAGTGTATTTTGTATGCATGTAAATTTAACATTACTTATGCTTGTGAAAATTAAAATATGCATTGACTAATCTGGAATTTTTATAAATATGTATTATTTTATTACAATTTTTTTTAAGGGAGCCTTTTAAAATATTAAGTTATTTTCATTTATTTATATTATGTTTTCATGACATTGGATTCCAAAACAATTTCCTTTCATTGATTGTTATCATTTCAAACAATGCAATTAAGAACAAAGTTCATTCTAAAAAGGTTGCATAAGGTACCTTGCCACTATGACCCTTTAAATGTACTAATTCACTCTGTTCACCTTTTAACCTTCTAACTAGTTATCTTCTGAAGTCCAGTACTCATTGATAGCATTTGTTACATTTCTACAAACTATGTCTAGATGTACAAGATAAACAACCAAAGAACAAAATTGGCTCTCGCAAAAGCCTTTAGAATATTTCTTTTCTGTTATTTCACTAATAATGCTGAAATTGGATATTTGAGGCCATTGCACTGTTTGTAATTGAGGTGGGAAAGCATTGCACACTAAACCTTTAGGAGTCAAATGACTGCTTTTGAGACTCTAATCAAAATTGTTAAAATCCAGGTTTTCATTTTTCTTAGAACTTGCTGCGCAGCTTTTTTGTAATATAGCTACTTTATATATATATAATTTTTCAATGTCTCTTCTTTTTTCTGTAATCATGTGAACTCTATGATTATCTATCATGAGTGGTCTTTTGAGCACTAGAAAATATAAATTTTATAAAGTCATCTGCCTTGAAAACTCAGACTTCCATGTTTTCCCAAGAGAATATCATTTAACTGTATTTATCTACAGTTTGTTTAATGCTGGGCTCAAAGCACCAGTTGGTGATAACTCACAAAGCAAAATAACTGTCATTTCAAACATTTGCGTCAGTTCTGTTTGTGATAATAGTCTACAAATTTTGAGTAATAAATAAAAATAGTTTTGTTGTAATATTTGAGTTTCCATTATTAGTGGATTATTCAAACACAATTTCAAAATTTACCCCTAAAATGCTAGCTTGAAGGAAATTGTTAGAAATAAATAATAAAGCGAGCTATACTCTGAAATAGATGAAGAAAATTCTTAGAGTGAGGGTTGTATATATGATCTATTGGACAATGACTCTGAGCAAATTCGACACAGATAATGAGAAATAAGTCATTGGGAATATGCATCGGGACAAAAAAGAATGAGGTTGTTCTCTAATTCCAAAGACAAATTTGAAGAGAAAGAGATTTATCAGAATATTGAAACTTTGATTGATGGAACTATTTTGCCAAAAATTTGTGAAGGTTCTGAATTGTGAAGAGATACTAGCTTCATACTACTTTCAGAGAAATATTGGGGCCAATGGGAAAATGTAATATTATGAAGGGCAAAGTAAGAATTGCATATTCAATAAAATGTAAAAACTGTGATGATGAGTAAATTTTATTTTAATTTGAATAACAATATCTATGTAAATTACTGAAATAAAATATAATTTTTCTCGCAATTTCTGTTTTGAAAAATGCATTATGCCTAAAATCCCCCCAAAAATTTTCTAATTATGACATGACAGTTATTTCGTTTTATCTGCCATGATAAATTCTTTATTTTTTTATAATGATCAAGAAAAGAATATAAGACTTATTTGAAAAGCTGTCATTTGACTGCCTTCAACAGAAATAGATATGTATAAAATGTATCAGTAAGTTTAGTGTTAGAAATATTACTTTTTTTGGAGATTTCTTTGTCTTGTGTAAAGAGACTTGTTGAAGCAAACTTTAGCAATCCATTTTCTTAGATATTTGTTATAGGTATCAAATTAAAAATTTTACAAAAACTCAGAATGCACTGCATTGGAATTTCAATTCATTTCATTCTGAATGAAATAAGACAATTATGTTTCAGGCCTTTTTATTTTATGGGAATAAGTCCGTTAATGATATTTTTCATTCAAGGCCAAATTTTAACTTCTCTACATAATTCATAAACATATCAATGCTATCTGCTGACAATTGTGCTTTCAGAGGTTGTCATTTAAAGAGCAATTTTGTAGTGTTGGGTTAAAGTGAAAAATCCATTTTCTTTGCAACTTTAAACTAAAAATGTTTCCTTAAATTAGTGAAGCACAATTTAAATTCACAATCTTTTTAACATTTAAACAATTGATAGCAAAAGGAAGAAAACCCATGATTAATGGAAATGACACAGTTGTCTTGGTTAAAAAAATTTTCTCTCCCTTCATGAGTATTACTAGTTATTACTAGCTATTTACTAGTTAATTAATATTCAAGCATTGAAAAATTCTCTAAAAACATGGTACTGGTTCTTCATTATGGTAAAATTCAGCAATGAATGTTTCCTATCCAGATTTATCTTTCTGATGTTTCAGTAAATGAAAATAAAATAAAACACCATTTAACATTTTTCCTATTCATTTGACTAAACTGATTTCATTAAAATCTTGGGGAAAAAAATTTTTTTAATAAGTGTTTTATTTGTACTTGTGAATGCACTTGCATAGCATTTTGCAACAATTAAGTAATTTTTAAAAAAGTTATTTGGTGCTGAAACTTTGCAAAATCTGATTACAATTAACAATGTAAAAGGAAAGTTATGTGATTTCAGTTTCATTTTTCCTAATTCTAACATTTGCAATATTACATTCCAAATTTATTAGTGTAGTGAGAGATAATTTGTTATTCCTCTTTTATTAAATGTGCTGTTGCATCGATAATATTTTCCATATTAAACACAATGATTTCATACTGCTTAATTCAAATTAATTTTTTAGTAGTAGCTTCTTTTAAACCAATAATATGCCAAACATTCAATTATGCATAGCAAAAGAAACTTATTTTTTATTGATCAAAATTGTTATATGTAACAAATAGTAAGCACATGAATCACAAGATTGTACATTACAGTGGGGAATTATAGAAATATATTATACTTATTTTTTATTTGTTATATTTCATTTTCTAGTTTCACTCGTTAAAATACCAATCCGATAGAAATATTCAATTAAAATCTTGATTGCAGATGTTGGAAAGTAAGATGTGCTGACAACCTTGTACAACACTTTAAAAGCCCTTTAGATATGAAATGATTTGATTCAATTTAACTATTCATTTATTTGAGAATGTTTTGAATTAAAAACATTACATGTATTGTAAATCAGTTATTGATAGATTAATGTTATAGATTGTTTAAATTTCCTGTAATTATTTAATTTTTTTGTTAGTTCATTGCTATGAAAATTATACAGAATATTTTAATAACATGCAAAGGAATCTGCTTTAAGTCTATCTTTTAAACTCAAATTATATCTTGGTTTTTACAAAGGTGTGCTTTTTTTTTTTAAATCAAATATGTTCTACTCTCTAAGATTCAAAAGTAACTCTGGTACCTGTAAAAGATATTAGGGTAAACACATTATGGCATTGACCAGTTTCACCAAATCTAAAGAGAGGTCTATGCACACCACTGTTGTAGCACAAATAAGATTATTACATTTGTATGTGCATGGAACAGTTTTCCATTATTGGCTGCATACTGTGGAATATGTGGATATCTTCATTCGTGAAATTGGTTAACAGTCAATATATACAAGTACCGATGTTTGTTGCAGTTTACGTAATGAATATTACTATAATGGTACATTATATATATATTAGGAAGTTAAATATAAGAGGTAATTCAATATACTGTGCATGTCTTTAAAAGAATTTAAAATTACCTATTGGTTAACTAAATAAATTTGTATACTGTTAACTAATAAATAATTTTAATTGTGTATTTTTTATTGATCAAGATTGTTGAATTCAATTGAAGGAATTTTTAAATTTAAAAAAAAATTAAAATACTTTTTTTTTAACTAATTTTTTCTTAAGATTTTTTTTTTTAAATATGTTAGTAAATGTTACTTCTAACACATACATTACAAAATTTATTTATGTATGGGACTCATAGCTGTAGTGTGAGTGTCTTATTGATTTTATTCCAGTATTCTAAGTTTAAGGCCTATATTTTCTTAATATAATTTTTAAATGTTTTGTTTGTTTTTATTAACATATTTGCATTCTTAAATTAAAATATTTTGATTATTTTGCATGAAAAAGAAATATCTGACTGGATAGCTTTTTTTTAATGGTGCTTGTTTTGTTTGGAATGCGATTCTTATAAGGCGAATAATTTGATTACTTTTCTCTTAATTTTTGTGAGCTAGACTTTTGGTCTCCTAATAAGTAGCTAGTTATGCATACATTAATAAGCTTTTATTATAGCTATATTGATATTAGAAACTATTTTATATTGATATTAGAATTTATAAAGATTTCTTTAAAAATCAATTTTGTGGTATTGTATAAAAAATACTGTTATGTATGTTTTTAAAGACCAGTGTTATAGTGTGATTTAAATGAGATATTGGCATTAAGGAAGTTGATTGTCAAGTTCGTCTTGAAATATATTTAAGGTTTATTCATATAAAATTCAGTATTGTATGGCTAATTTGTCTTTAATAATGAAAAAATTAATTTTTCGTAAGTAATTTGTTTTTCATTTATCTTTCTGTTAAATTATTTCATTCATAATAGTTTAAAAGCATACTTATTTTTTTGTCCATATAGATTATTTATTCATAAATAGAACTTTAATCAAATATAAAATTTAATCTTCGTGCCGTATTTTTATATATATATAATTTAACTAAAAGCACAATCGTGATTCATATTATTTCAGTTGAGTTTAAATTTTCTGTTACATTATAACTAAATTTATAAGAATTTTTAAAACGTGTATTTTAAGGGAAAAGATATGTATGTAGAGAATGATTGAAATGTTGTTACACTTGAATGTTTTCCCACTATTTTACTAAAATGTTTTCCCACTATTTTACTAAAAAATTCTTTAAGTATTTGTAAATCAGCACTTAATGCTTTTTGTTTAAAATTATTTATTTGTTAATCATTTTAAATCCAATGAATTGTGTTGATTGCTTTCTTGATGTTATCACAGCAGAGAGTTAATTAATGTAAATGCAACTTTTTCTATTATTAATCCTTTATTTATATGAAGCTTTCCCATTATGGTTTGAATTGTAATTTCATTGTAATAATAAAACATTGCTTAAAACTTGAAAGTTCTGAATTTCTTCGAATTTTATCTTGTATGATAAAGGATATGAGAGTTTCTCCAAACCATGCTAAATATGTTATTTTCTATTTTGGGGACAAATTAACTTCTTATTACTAAAACTTAAGTATGAATTACAGTAATGAAATATAATTTATTAAAATGTATATTTTCATTAGGAAAGATTGTTCTAAAAACCTTTTAGATCTGTTTCAAAATCTACTAATTCTACATAATAGAAGTACTTTATTTTAAAATTCTTAAAAAGGAAT
>BMAV01008400.1:31351-135388 GCA_019973955.1 Trichonephila inaurata madagascariensis | reverse complement strand
CACTTGATAAGTAGATATATTACTTCTTTTGAAAAAAAGAATAGACTTCAAATCTAGGTGTATTTATAATATTTTGTTTTTATCTTTCTTCACTCAAACCAAAATGGTAGATATTTCAATGAAATTACCATAATTCAAAATATTTGGCTTTTCATTCATATTTATTTTTTATAATACAATAAATTGTTATTCATTACAAATTAAACTGAGTTTTGAAAAATATTCATTAGAGATATTCACGATAACAAGTAATATTTTGGACAACAGATGGCGCTAGCATTTCATTAAAAAAACTATCTGGGTGCATTTGTGCTGTCCTGATGCACTCCTAGTTTTTCGAATATCTAATGCAACTTTTTGAAACTTTTTTTTTAACTATTTGGATCGAAAATGATCTGTAGATTTCAGATTCATGATTTCATATTATATATTTGAGTATCTTGTCTAAAATATCTTGTTAATTTTTTTTAGCTCAAAGAGCAATGGTGATTTTGCTATAACCGGAAAAAGGACACCGATGATTGCAGCGCCCCTATAGTAAGCTTTACAGTAGAACGTGTCCATTGAGTCGCCATGTAACATGTTTCTTGAAACTGAAACATAATAGGAGATTCTTTTAATAATCCCCTATCTAATGTATCCAGAAAAGGATCCCGTTCCGTTGAAAAGCGCACTTTTTTCTCCCATTTTATTCTTTTTATAAAGAACTCGGTTATTCTGCATACCGAACTAGTAATTTTAAACTGTATTGACACCGAGAAAATAATTAATGATTTTTCCAAAAATAAAGCAAAACGGAAATTCATGCAGAAATATCTTGTAATTAAACTTATTCAATGTGTAACGGTTTGAAAATATTCATTTGTGTTCTCTTTTGTTACTAGAATTATACTTGTGTTAGTTATCTTTCTATGAATTCCCCCCCCCTCCAAACTTTCTACCGCTTGGAGTCTCTACATGTCTTGAAATGCCACTAGTACTCGCATAAAGTATAATGTTTTCTTTTAATGGTTATATAAATACAAGAACTTTAAATTATTGACACAAATTAAAATATTACAACGCTTATAAAGGAAAGAATTTCTAATTTTGTGTAATTAAGTGTTCCAAATAGTAAAATGTATCAATTTAGCTGCTTTAAAATAGTAAGTAAGCTATAGTTATTACTTTAGAGGAATTGTTTTTTAACCTTTATAACATCACTAAAATATTTACTACATAGAAACAAAGAAAATTATTGCATTGGTAAGAAGAAAAAATAATAAAATAAATCCAAAAATGATATTAAAAAAAAAGTGTGTGTGCTTATGACCACACGATAGAAGTAATTTCAAATTTTGTAATGTTATTTCAGGAAATAGTTAGGTTAATAAAAAACAAGGGGATATTAGTATTGTCCTATAAAATAATTTATTCATATGTCTGCACGCATAAAGTAATATTTTTGTGCGAAATATTTTAGGAATTAATTGGGAATATATTCGGGAATTAATTGTATTCTCTCTAAGAAGGAAACAATAGGTTTATGGTAGCTGAAATAGGTTATAAATACTTTAGATTCAAGATTTTATTTAAATATATATATAAAAAAGCGTTGTTTCGTACTTCCTCGTGCTTCATTTGACATAATTAAATTGAATTTTGATTTTAAAAAACCAACTAAAGGTTTTGATTTGTCTTTTGAAAAAATCTACTTTAAAATTCCCACTTAAAATCATAGGTAATTTGTTCAGAAGACCCGATCAGGCTTTGTGAATTTTGATTATAATTTAACAATATTCAAATCTATCCATGAATTAATTTAAGCAAAGGGATAATAAGACACATAGCAGATTGGAAAGAGAGGAATCTTGGTCCAAATCTTTAAAAAAGGATTTAATCAGAAGATTTATATAGCATAATCTCTGGCTTATACTAGCTCTTTGTTATTGTATAGCAGTTTTGTACAAATATATCCGGTGCTGCTGCAAGGAAAATCTTCTTAACTATATTTTGTTTTCTTGTATTTAAATTATTTAATGTAATTTTTTCTTAATACCTGTATACACAGATAATTTTGTTATTTTAAATTTTTAATTGTTTTAATTTTCTTTTTAGATTCAAAGTATATTTAAGTAATGTGATTAATAGAACTATTTGTTCATTGCTATTCCAATTTGCTTACAAAAATAGGTTTTTATTCTTAAAATCACTGCAATATTGCTAGTAATAATTATACTATTTACTTAGTTCTATAAAAATTGGTCCTTTTCCTACATTTTATGTTTAATTTTAGAGTAGGATTCCTTTTTTTCTCTAAACCTATTTTTTAAAAATATTACGTTTCATTTTCATGTTTCAACTAGGATTAAAAAGTATCCCGCATTCATTTCATGTAGAAAGAGGTCGCAGGGGGGGGGGGCGCCCACTTAGAGCGAAGCTAGGAACTTTATTTTTATGGCGTAACCCTCCTTTCCTTTCTAGGGGTGTGTATGTCCGACTGAAGATGAAAAAAGCCGAATGAGTGTTACATTCCCGAGCGTGACGTTCAGTCAGGTTCCCTCTCCGGCAAATCGCGTCAATAGAAGTTATCACTTCAAAAATGTTTTAATTTTGTATGATAATGAAAATTATACCAAAAAATAAAGTGTGTTATCGCACAACTTTTCGGAAATTGTATGCACTGGCGTAGCTAGTCCTAAGTGGGCCCTGTATCAAATTTTCGAGAACGCTCTTTTTTGAGGTCCCTTTACTTGTTACGATTTTTTTATGTATAAATGTTGGGGAAACTGTAGCTTGGGGGTGCCGTATCATTGATACGGCGGTAGCTAAGCCCCTGATTCTATGATTAAAAAAAAGAGGTTGTGGTTGTGTCATGGACACGACCCTATGTTGTACGTGAATACGTCGCGTAATGGGTAATATTTTTTTTATATAACATATTATTATTTTTGTATGTTATAATCATGCTTGACCACTAAGAAGTTCCCCGGGTTTCCATGTTTCTTGTTTATGACGGCAACTATTTCCTTTCAACGGGCTCAGGAAAGAAATCAAATAAACAAATAATTACTGTGTTACAATATAACTTTAATAATTATAAGTCTATGATATGAAAAGTACGACAAAAATGGCATACAGGATACATCGAGATTTCTGGTAAATGGTAAATCAATACATGTATTACCAAACGTTGTTGGAGAAGTTTCGATGTAAGACAAATTGAACTTGCTGAGCATGAAGCCGGGCAATGAACGGTCTTGTGAGACATTAATATTAAAGTCTCCGACTATCATAATTGGTGTAGTAAGATCAGGATCGTAATCGAGTTTAATTTTAGCGATGTTTTTGGAATATTGTAATAGTGATTGTAACATAAAGAGTTTAATTTCTGCTAACGCTGTGCCTGGATGGATATACACACACACAAATATGAATTTGAAGATGCCATTGATCTTTACGTTTACTAGGCAGACATCATCAGCCTTTGCGTCTTTCAATCCCAAGTTAATTTCCGAAATGTCAATGTTAACTTTATTACAATCAGTGAAGCTATTGATGTTGCCATATATGGCGACGCCGCCTGCTTTGCGAATTGATGATGATGATACAGTCACTAATGATGAAGTTGCAATTTGTCTGATCTCAGATCAAAATCAGGCACATTCACTGGCATGGAATCTTCCATCCAAGTCTCGCTTATTGCTATATTTTGCTTTGCAAGCAGAACCTCCGACTCCGGTGCACTTCTGTCACACTGTAGATGCTCGATCGGATCCTCATCGATGCCACACAACTGGTTATTGTGTTATCATTATTGTGTTACCAGTGTACTGTAATTTTGTAATGCCTACACAATGATTGACCAAGTAAGAATTGTAGCCAAGCTTTTACCACTGACTTTATGACCACGCCGCTCAGATACGTAGATTTATGTATCATGTTCTTCTTTATGTTAACATTGAACACCTGATCATCGTCGTAGCTGCTGCACCATTGTGTCCCCTTCCGCGGGTACATTAATGACGTCGCAACCGACGTATCTGCATGAATGACCGTCGTGGTGGTACTAGACGTGTACTAATTGGATCTAATGCAGGCACCACGTGTTGCTCTTAGGTAGACATACAAATCCGTTCGAGCGTGACAATGTGGAAACTGTCCGAGTCCAGTAAGTTTTCACTTGTAGCGCACAGTTTAAATTCAGTAGTAATTCTTCAGGGAAATTGTTATTAAGCTGCGGTAAGTATTTTTCTTTTGTTGGTTTTAATGAGCACAGAAACCATAGATGATCACACATATCACACTTATGTCCGAATGGATTGACAAATGTCGTAGTGAAACGTGTACTAGCTGCTGGCCAATGTGTCTTCATAAACGACGATCGTACACAATCGATGCCTACACAGTTCGGTGTAAATATAGAATCGATTTCATCATCCACTTGCAACATTTCAACTGCCCCAGCTGCGGATGTACTGACACCGTCGTTGATCAGCTTGGCCGCATTCATTCTTTTACGCTCTAGGCACTGGTTAACTCGATCATATGGTGTTTTATTGGTACCATTCGATTGTTCTTGAGACGCTCTTTCCAACGGTATACGAATTCTGTATTTGGACATGGTTTTTCGATGTGTATATAGGCCAACACTATACATTTTGGATAATACTTTTTTTATTTTAACCTTATGATATTCATTGTCACTATTTTACACTAATGCTTTATACACAATCGATAGATTTTGAGGAGAGCTGTCGATTGAAACTAAAACAAACGTCGTAACTTTTCCGAGTCAAAAGTTATACTAAATGAAAATCTCGATACGCAGCAAAATTACCTCAAAATTGCTGCACTCCCACCCACCCCCTCCACCATGTGCTTTGAGTCACAGTTCTTACTTAGCGTAATAAATTCTTTGATCCTTTAGCTATCCAATGAAGTAATTGAATTTTAGATAGGGATGCTAGTTATGTAGCTGCAACACCAAACTGTATCCCCCGATTTCGTTATCATTCATTTTTTTGAATTGCCTCCCACTATTTAAGCAACTTTGTGACGGGACCTTACGTGACTTTCTGCTAATAATCCTCTTGGGGAATCTTTGGGCCAACAATCGCGTTATTTCACAAGCATCCCTCCCAAGAAGAAACCATGAAATGCAAATTAGCTAGTGTATATATAGTTAAAGTTTAATAATCGTAGATTAGAAGAAAAAGGATCGGAGTCGCTGAAAGCCGTGCTGATACGGTAAGAATCAGAATTACACCACATTTTTATAATAAGCATTTCGGAATAGAACTAGTAAGAAATTATAACAATTGATATATGGCACCCCACGCTTTTACCCCAATGACATTAATTTTCTCGTTAATCATTTTATTCTTATATTAAGAATTATTTTTTTACTTTTTAGTTTGATTAAACATAAAAGCGTGTTTTTTGGTTTTTTTAAATTATAATTTATTTTTCATTTTTTAGTTCGATCTACAATAAAAGTATTCATTTTTAGTTTTTTTTTAAATTATCATTTATTGATTGATAAATTAATCTTAAATGTGTCCTTTTTTAGAATCTGGAATACCCATTGGCATCTTATCAGTGCGTCGATACTGCCTGGTTTTAAAAATGTAGTATCAGCCAACTGAGGGAAATCTGGAAGAGCTAAGCTTCAAATATTTCGAGCAAAAGAAGGTATTAAGTCAATGATATTTTTCACTAAAAAGAGCTCAATATTCTCTCTGAAACTCGGTATTAGACACGAAAGTACTCTTTTTAAATCGAATAGTTCGTGAGAATTTTTTTTTTTAATCCGGTGACCTTTGAATAAATTCTTAGCTGTTTTGGTAAAATGAAGCAATGAATGATATTTCATTCCACAGATCTGATTAAAAAATTTAGAAAAATAGACTTTGTCTGAATTTAGCGGTTAGAACAGTGCTTCTCAAACTTTCCATATTTGCGACCCAATTTTCAGTCATAATTTTCATCGAATTTTCATGTATTGAATGCAATAATAATGCACTTCTACGCTAAAGCTACAATGAAACTTTAATGAAATAAATTGCACATATTATCAATATATGTATTATATTTTGTACATGACAAGCCCATGGAAGTCACTGGTAATTATTAAACTTGCTTTTAATTTAGTATTGATAGATCAATTATTAAATACTTGCCGCACTTACATATTTATAAGTATCATATATTAGTGTGAATATGTATTTCATTTTTTATTATGCCAGAAAGTATTTTGTGTTGCTTCCTTTCAGTAAATTAATAATTATTTTGAATCTTTTTATTCGGTAATCTTTTATTTTGGACTTTTCGATATGCTCGCGCCCTCCACAGTTTGAGAAACTCTGGGTTAAAACAGAAATTTTTTTCCCTTGCACGAGGTTTTTTTTTATTTCCATTTTCAGAAAAGCTGTTTATATTATGGTAAGAAATGGCTGACGCAAACGCGCGTTTTCGCTATTAAAGGGTTGTAACTATCTTTCAGTCGCTAAATCTGGAAATGGGATTTGGAATTAGTCGCCAATTTCGGAAAGGATATAATGAATAAGTCGCCAAATCTCGAAATCTTAATTCCTGAGGATCTTGAACAGGATAAGGAAACAAAATTATGAGATTATTGTATCGTCATTGGTCCTTGACAAGTGTGCAAAATTTCGAATTAATCTGACCCTTTAAAGTGGGTAAAAATCGAGTTCAAAGATTCCGTTACATACAAGTGAAACTTATAAAAGCTTGTTAAAAAGAGCCTAATATTCTCTCGGAAACTGGCATCAGTATTAGACACAAAAGTACACTTCTTGAATCGAAGAGTTTGTGGGAAATTATTTAATCTCCGGGGAGAGACCTCTGAATCAATTCTCAGCTGTTTTGGTAAAATGAAGCAATGAATGATTTTTCATTCCACAGATCCGACAAGAGAATTTAGAAAACAGACTTTAATTATGAGCTTAGCGGTTAGAACAGTACTTCTCAAACTTTCCAAATTTGCGACCCAATTTTGAGTCATAATTTTTATCGCCCTCCTCATACAACAACAATGCATTGAATGCAATAATAATGTACTTCAACGCTTAAGCTACAATGCGACTTTAATATTTTAAACTCATATAATCAATATACACTCATGGACAAAAAAAATTAGCGCACCAAGAAATAATTGCGGAATCGTAACGAAACTTGGCATGAAGGTACATGTCGGGAAGATATGCAAATTATTAGAAATGCAGCGTGATTGCGCATTACGAATAGCCGGTAGGGGGCGTTTAACGTCGTTCTCCATGGAGTATAAAACAGGTAACCAAAACTTGTTTGCGAGTGCTGAATCGCTTTCAAAGAAAGAACTGCGGTAGACATGCCATTACGCCGATTTCGAAGACAATATGAGCAGCTATCGTAGTTTGAGAGGGGGAGAATCATCGGCATAATGGGAGATGGGGGTCAGCTAGGCGTGCAGTTCATCGATTAGGTCGTTCTGATTGTGTTGTGAGGAGGTGTTGGGACCATTAGAACCGAGAGATGTCATTTACACGAAGAGCACCCTCAGGACACCCTCGACAGACCAGTCGTCGAGAAGATCGCCACATCGTAAGAAATGCACGCGTACAGCCAACTGCTTCATCGACCGCCATTCAGGCAAAGGTAGCACCTTCACTAGGGGCCCCTGTGTCTTCTCGAACCATACTGGCGTCTGCCTTGGGATCGCGGCACCTATTACGTGTATTGCCCTTGACGCCCACCCATCGACGCCTCCGTTTGGAGTGGTGCCGCGCACTAGGAAACTGGACTGTAGCGGAATGGAACCAGGTCGTCTTTAGCGACGGATCGAGATTCAATCTTAGCGGTGATGACAATCGTGTACGTGTGTGGAGACCCCGTGGTGAACGCCTCAATCCTGCCTTTGCTTTACATCGACACACCGCTCTCACAGCTGGTGTGATGGTATGGGGTGCCATTGTCTACAGTACACGGTCACCCCTAGTATTGATCCATGGCATCATGATAGCCCAGAGGTATGTCCATGACATCCTGCAACCACATGTGTTGCCACTCATGCAACAGATCCCAGGAGCCATTTTTCAACAAAACAATGCTCGGCCTCACACGGTAAGGGTATCACAAGAGTGTCTCCGTACTGTTACTACCCTTCCTTCGCCTTTCCGATCCCCAGATTTGTCTCCAGTCAAGCATACCTGGGATCATTTGGGGTGGCGAGTTGGGAATCCTATGAGTGTGAACGAACTAGAGACAGGGTTACAGCAAATATGGAACGAAACGTCTCAAGACATCATACAGAACTTGTATGCCTCAATGCCCGATCGTATCGCATCGTCCATTCGCGCTATATAGAGGGGGTTCAACAGGGTATTAAATCCTCCGTTCTTTTGCCTTTTTCTCTGAAATAAATTATCCTTTCCCTTTGATTTTCAATCATTTACTTATATCAAAGTAGTCATTACGTATGTAAAATTTCGTTTCATTTTGACGACTGAAATGGTATATGCAATTAGTCACCAAAACTAGAAACGATAAAATGAATTAGTCGCCAAATCTTGAAATACTTATTTCTGAAATATTCTGATCAGTACAATGGAACAAAATTATGAAATTATTGTATCGTCATCGGTTCTTGACAAGTATGCAAAATTTCAAATTAATCTGACCTTTCAAAGCGGGTAAAAAATCAAGTTCAAAGTTTCTGTTACATATAAGGGAAACTTATAAAAGCGTGTTAAAAAACAAGAGATCATCAGTCACTCCTTCCAAAAGTTTGTGTACACCAGGAGTGTCAAACTCGCTTGCCACATGTGGCCCGCAACGAACATTTTTGTGGCCCAGCCTGTATATCAGCATTCAATAATCTAAACTAATAAAAGAAAGAGTTTGTGTGTTTCAGCTGTACCGCGGCCAAACTAAACAGCCCAGAAGTCTGAAACTTGGCACGTAGAAGCTGTAGGTCATTATCCTGAACATCTCGAAGAGTATTTTTCGAAGTTCGCATTACATTTTTTTAAAATTCAGTTTTTAAGTAATTTTTCAGCATAATGGAGATATGTCGTTATCAGACGTGTCAAGTCTTAACTTTGCGAAAATTAATTTTTTAAGTAGTTTGAGGGGGGGGGGATTTTAGCGCATTTTATAGTAAATATATTTATTTATATTTGTTTTTATTTGTTTTTTTTTTTTTTAATTTTTTGAGGTGGAATTACATTTGTTTTTTGAAAAAATCGTCGTAAAAAATGTTCTTTCTAAGTTTCATTTTTCGAATTGACAACACAAATTTGATAACAGTAGATTTTTGATGTCTTACAGTGTGAATCGTTTTTAGTGCAAATGGTTTTGTATTCGCCGAAGACAATGAGGCTGAGCATTATCACAACATCAAATGTCAGCAGACAACGACCTTTGTTCTGAATGGTCCTTCTCGGTTTCCTCAAAGTGTTGCCTGTAAACCCCAGAGTTCATTGCCGAAGCACATTCCATCAATTCGACAAGCAAATTTCCTTAGTATCCCAAAACAAGGTGGCCGTAACCTTCTTTGCTGACAAATTTCAACGGAATTTCGGTTGGCTTGGAAAATAGGTTCGACTGTTGTTCACCGGAATAGACAAAAGTCCTGATATGTACGTGTTTCCAGTGGCGTAACTACCAATGCGCCAGGCGGTGCCGTGCCCTGGGCCCTCAAGCTCAGGGAAACCCTCAGACCCTGACCACCAAGTTAGCTAAATTTGCGATATTATTGAAAAGCTTGTTATTTTCAATCTTTTCATTTTTCTATAAACTGTTACTATAAAATAAGCTTCAGGTTCAATGAAAAATCTTACCATACTTATTATTACATCTTAAGAAACCTACACAAGAAGCAATTCCTTCCTAGTTACATTCTATTTTTATTTATGATATGATTCATAATAAGCTAGTTTCCTATTTCAATATTTCGCAATCTTAGCCGTATATGCAATACACTGATGTAATTTTGCCCCCTCCCTTCCTCTGCTGTTTTGCAGAGGTGTTTTTTTTAAAAAAAATAATTATAATAATTCTGTAATCTATTTTCTTGCTCATGCATATTTTTTGCATCATTTTCCGTTTGTATCGGTGGACCATTTTGTAGCTCTAAGCCTTTTGGTGGATGAGTTCGAACCTCCCGAATAAATAAATAAATAGCTAGGGATTCCCCAACAACGTTTCGTAGCGTAGAGTTACATTTTACCTTCCTTTTAGCGTCAGTAAGTACTCAAGCATATATGAATTGTATTTGATAAACTATAAAACTAAAATTATGAATTAAAAAAAAACCCAGTGGTGCATTTAAGCGCAAACAACGCCAAGAAAGAGAAGATAGTAAATAAAAATTGTAGCTTTGTATATTTAAAATATTCATATATTTTAACTGGATAAAATCCAACCAAGCTCGGGCGGTCATATTTTTTTTCACTAGGGCCCTTGGATACCTAGCTACGCCACTGGTTCTAATGTCACACTCTTAGAGAAATATGCTGCTTTTACGACCTCTTCTACTGACTAAAGACATGTTCCGTTTAATGCATTTTTTACTTACGAAAACAGAAGTTGCATCGGACAAGATCAGAGGGATACAGTATGTATATTCGAGCACTAATTCTCTTGACTAATTACCGTATTCACTAGATCTTGCTCCATCCATTGAGTCTTGTCCTTTTGTAATAAAGGCTTGTAGTGGTATCTAAACAAAAAAAACACCAGTACTTAGACATCACGGGAAGACGATCGTCTTGGCGTGATCGATAAAGTACTGGCGTTCGGAACGGAAGGTGCCCGGTTCGAATCTATACCTACATTGGTGACGCCGGACTGAAGTAAGAAAACGCAACTTTCTGAACTCTCGTGGCGCTATCTACCGCAAGAAACATAAAAAAAAATAAAGTAATTATAATAAATAAGAAGAGAGAGTAAAAAAACAATAAATAAGAGAAGAAAAATAAATAAATAAATAAAACATACTCTCTCCGAAACAAACGATAAAACACCTTTCTCTCATCTCAGCAAAAAATAAGTAAAAAATAATGAGAGAGAGAGAGAGAGAATAAAATAAATTAAAAATAAACATGCCCTCTCTCCGTAACGAAAAACAAACGAACGGAAAAAAAAAATCGTTCGACTATCCATCTCACTGGTGGGAGAGTAGTGTAGCAGTATCTAAATAAAAAAAAACCTGTACTTAGACAGCACGGGAAGACGATCGTCTTGGCGTGATCGATAAAGTACTGGCGTTCGGAACGGAAGGTGCCCTGTTCGAATCTCTATACCTACAGGCTTAAGACTTCAACATAAATTATGTTTGCTATGACAAATTTAGTATGCAGTTCTCGACAAGGAAAGGAATGCGTCGCGTTCTTAGAAATAATGCCCTAACGGAAATTTATGGATTTTCGAACTCATCAGAACAAGTGTATGGAGCTTGTGTTTTCATCCAACACATAGATTGCTTGGGCTTAGGGAACTCCAGTGATCATCTGTTAAGTAATAGATCTAGAGTATTTCTTGTGTGAAATATATATATCTTGCACTCCCAAGTTTCTAACTTTTATGACTTATACAATTGTTGAAATTTATAAGCAATGTTCTAGAGGTAATGCAGCTAAATGTTGATGCAGTGCACTTTTATACCGATTCTAGAATTGTGTTATCAAGGATACGTAAACAATCTCTTCGCTTAAAGTGTTTCGTTGCTAATATAGAGTTGTACAGATAACAGATCTAACTAAAAAATTTGAAAGGCCTCAAATAAAGTCAAAGGACAAACACGAGTTTATCCCTGATGTGGGGTCGGTTGGATATGAGTAATAATTGTATACGAAACACACATGTCTTTTCCCTCACATAAAAGAAAACTGCGTATGAAATTTAATGAAATTTCATACTACATGAAAAACTTTATTCCAAACCGGAATGTTTCAATATCGTAATATGTGTTGCTTTTATTGATTGTTTATTATTTATATGTATTTTTCCCTTTCAAAGCACTAAGGGTTCAGCTACACTGAGCTGTTCTTTGGGATTGAGTGTTTTACAAAAATCTTTTTCCTGTTATGTTCATGACATTATAAATGTTTCACAACTTAGGGCAATGATGAGTTTACAGGTAGTAACTTTCATTGTCAGCAAATGAAGACTTCTAATTAAGAAGTAAAAATGACATCATTGTTTTTTTAAAAAAATAGTTAGTGAGTTTTTATAAATAATCTTTTCTATTAATGTTAATTATATAATTTGGCTTTTTTACTATCCGTTTCAAAACTAAAAGTGCGAAAAATATGTTTCAATAACATTAGCTCTGTTCACCATCGCTTACACCAATGTTTCTCAAACTGTGGGGCGTGCCCCTCTAGGGGAGCGTGATACTCCTACAAGATGGGGCGCGAGTGAGTGAATATCTTAATGGTGCACTATCCGGCTACTCGGGGGCTTTTAGTGACGGATCTCGTAATTTTGAATCAGGTTCGAGGACGACCCCTCCTTCCTAACTTCCACATCACACCAGCGGGAGGATGTTTATAGATTTAATGTGCCTCACCCCCCTACATGGCGGGTCTTTAGCTGAACTGGACTCGAACTCATGACACGCCAGCTACGAGTCCGTGACCTCGACCACTAGACTACCACGACCACGGCCTAAGTCAGCGTTTCTCAAACTGGGGAGCGTGCCCACCTTGGCGACGTGACGACTCTAGGAGGGGGGGGGAGAACATATTGAAGAGTTGAAAACAAAAGATTATTTTAAAAATTATTAACTTACTCAAAGGAAACATACAAAATACATTCTGACATAACAAAAAATAAAGTACACATTTACACTGATATAATACACTCATAAATATATCAGTACCGCGCAATGTATTTTATAATTAATTATCAATACTAAGTTAAGAACAAGTTTAATAATTACCAGTGAACCCAAGGACTTGTCATATATAAAATTATATGCAAAAATTAACACTCATATTGACAATTAATCCCTTAAATGCCGATTAAAAATTACTCGATTCGCTCCCCAATGCTAATCTTTAACATGTAGGCGAGCGTACGTGGTGTAATGGAAGGTGAAGGAATAAATAAGCAAATCCTCTGAAACAAGTAAAAGTTTCGCAAACGCTGTCAAGGTCATTTTATTGCATTCTAAAGCCTTCGGAATAATTTTACGGATAGCAGCGCAAAGAAAAGATCGTACTTCGGAAAGACGTGTATGTAAGTCCGGGACAATTAACGCACTGGCTGAGAGAGACTTTTATATACGCCGGTGACACTTGAAGAGGTAAGTCGTTTTGTAGTTTTAGCGTCAAAGTATAGTATTATTGAATTCAATACATTGTTATTGTATGGAGGGGGGGGGCGAAGAATATTAAGATTGAATATTGGGTCGCAAATATAGAAAGTTTGAGAAACACTGGTTTACACTTCTTTGAACATTTTGTGTTTTATAGTCGGGTGTTCAGATGCAAATCTATTATATATTTTCATTTATGATCAGATTTAGTAAGTTTTTAACTACAAGTAAGCTAAAAAGTTTGAAAGACTCATCTTCAGTTGTATTCGCTAATATATTTTAAAATTACCAGAAAGTGGAAATCAAGGAGGAATTTTCCTGCTTATTTTCATTAACATGTGAGAATTTTAGAATGCGTCATCATCACCTTCGGAATCTTCTATTTCGGTTTCGAAATTATCAATCTTTAAGTGAATGTTTACGATTATCATCAATCTTCTAACGTGTGCTTAGAATCACAATAAAGCTGAATTCACACCAAAGCGTACAAACGTCGAGTGTTAAGCTTCTAACCAATCAGGGATTTCATCTCGGGCGAAATGAAGTCTCTGATTGGCTAGACGCTTGACACTCGACGTTTGTACGCTTTGGTGTGAATTCAGCTTAAGAGTCGCTGTAGTCACGATAATTTATTTTTATTTATCGGTAAAACGCAGTACAATTTGACAAAATTTATTTTCGTACACAATTACCACTTGAGTGACAAGGAAAGTGAGTGAATGAAAGAGAAGCAAAGTAATCCTTTACAGTTTTAATAGAAAAGAAATTTTTGAGGCTCAAAACGAAGGGTGGGAACGAAGATTATCATAATTGGCCTACACGGAGGAAAAGCGGGAAAAGAGAAATAAGCTTATGCATGCTAATTTCACGTAGGAGACGGATTTCGCATCTCGTTGAAAACGTGGAAGCTTTAAAAAGACCACAGAAATTGCTCCATGAATTTCCTAAAGATCCTTGGAACCCAGGATAAGGACTCAGGAGAGCCAGGTGATAGTCTTTGGGACCAGGTCAAGCCCCCCCAGATGATTTTATTTAATGTTTAATATGAAGTTTTCTTGCATTAAGTGGCAACACTATGGAGTTTGTTTGTTTTTAGTTAGCTGCGCCCCAACGCGCATTTGGTACAAAATTTTGTATTGTTTCTCTTTGTTTGGAATGTTTTAGAAACTACAAGCATGCACCTTTTGTATATACTCATTAGAAGTTACCCACTTAGTTATTAGATACCTATAAAGAACAGTTTGTTTTTAAAACGTTTATGTAGAAATGTTCGCCTTTTTACAAGTCGTAGAATAAAAACAACAACTTACAATTCTGTTTTTTAAATATCTGCTAAGTATTAGATATTATTTTTAACAATTTATATATTATGTCTTTAGAAAATAAGTACATGTCTGTCGAACAGTACCTTCGAAAGCTGTCTGGCTTAGAGAAGGAAATACTTCTTGTTGATCATAATTATGTCAAAGCATGGAATGCTCATCCTGATTCGCAACGAACAAAACCGGCAAGATTACTTTTTATGAAAGGGTTACAGAGGTACCCTGTCCTTTCCGAAATCAGGTGATTGGTATTTTGAAATTTTTAATTCATTGTGCTAACTATATGGATAATGATACTACACAATGGAATTTTTTTTTCTTTCAATAAGCGCACTGCTTATGTTTTAGTAAAAGAAAGTTATTTTAGTGTCTTTACCTTCAAAAACTATTGTGTAATTGAGCTCTTGACTTGTAAATCAATCGAGGCTCAAAAATGTAATTTCAAAATATACAGCATGTCATTGATTTTTTATTTTTGTAATTGGTGCATATGTGATTGTTGGGTTGCTTTAAATTGTACTATTTCTTCATTCATTTGTATCTGTTTCTAATTGTATGACCTTTTTTCTGTACATCATTTTAATTGATGAATAATGTAAGGATCAAGCAGGAAATATATAAATTTGATTATGAAAGCAAATTAGTTATTTTACCATATGTACATATTACAACAATGCCAAAGTTAAAGGTAATTTGCCAAGTTGGCAACCTCAATTTTGCACATGTCCTCTGCGCTGAATTGGCAACCATGTGCTTCATTTCATATAACGTCGCCAACATGGTTGCAATAATACGTAAGTACCTATTTTCCTTGTGAAACAGTTTTGGATCATATTTACCAACACATGAAAATTCATGTAAAAAAAATATATAATCCAGGGTGCTAATTTGATATCGGGGGTAGTAGTGCCAAGTTGTTGTTTATGTTCGCCAAGATGGGCGATAATAGTACAATATGGTTACCTTAATATTTTTATCGTCTGTCGATGTGGTTGCCTTGGGGATAACGTATATTAGAACTAACTTATATTTGTTTTTCCCCACTCTAACCCTATTAATTTCAAATGATTTTTTTAAAAATTTAACCATTTTCAGTTTAATTTTTCTATTTGCGTCTTCTGTTTAATTTTGGGCTACTTTCGAATGGATATTTCTAAAATGAGTGAGTACTTGAATATTTTTTCTTAAAAGAATAAGTGTTGTGCTTTTAATTATTGCTATAAATAGTTTATTTTCATTTTAAAAATGTTTTTTTTTATGTTCTTTGTTCGATGAAATTCGTTGAAGGAACTTGCAGTGCAAGTTTCATATTGCAAGCTTTCACTACTTTGTAATTGATATTCTTAATTAATTTTAACATACATTATGTGATTATTTTATTCATAATAACAAAAAAATGCAATTATTACTATGTAATAATCATATAATATCCGTTATTTATAATTGTTTCTTTTAGCATTTATTTATAAATATTACATTTTTTGTTATTTATTTATAATTGTTATTGTTATTTATTTATAATTATTATCTTATTTATTTATAATCATTATTTTATTTATTTATAACTATTTCTGTTGTTTATTTATAGCTATTCTTATGTTATTTATTTATAGTTATGTAATACGAGTTCTCTTATGCATTTTTATTTTTTTTACAATTCCGCGATTATTCTTTTTTATAATTACTATTTAATTATATTATATGATTATTATTTCTAATAACTGTTATAAAATCGTACTACATTAATATTATATATAATTACGATAAAATAATATAAGATTATTACATGCTGCTTATAATACTATTAGTACATGTTACTTTTTATTACATAATATTGTTATTCATTATTTATTGATTGATCTAGGTTATTCTCAATCTCTTCCTATATCCTTTATTTGAAATACATTTCAATGTATTTCAAAACAATTCTTTGAAATTATTGTGTATCATTAAATTACCGCTAGGTCGCCATATTAGATTTCATTCCAGCAACAAGAAGTGCTGCTTGGTGCTATTACCCCCAATATCAAATTAGTTCCTAATCCAGATAAATATATGCCAATTGGGAAAATATTGCAAATGCAAAACAAATTAAAAAAGTACTGATTTTTGTTGAAATATTCTGTGGTTTTAGAATTTTTAACCCAAGGGTTTACTTTGTGTATTAAATATGAATGTTGGTGAAATGATTGGCACCTACTAAGCAAGGGTAAATCATTTTGTTGGTCAATAATCCCTTATGGCAGGCCTGGGTAATTGTTTTGGCTCAAGGGCCACATTGTGGCAGCAGAGCATACCAAAGGACCACACCTTGTTCAAATGATTGCATTCATTAGTTAACTTTGCATCTCAGAAAAAGGTATAAATTGTACCATAAAAATCAATAAATATAATATATAAAATATTGGTAGTCTTATTCAATTTATTTGTGTTAATTTCCTATCATTTACAGCTGAAAGAACATTTGATTTTAAAATTAATTTAATGAGACACATTTATCCTGTCATATTTTTCTACAGTTTCTTTGAAATGAGAAGTGAGATTGTGTATTAAAATTCTTATCGCAGCCTGCAAGCTAAAGTCAGCTAATTTACATCTATATTTATTCTTGTTGATCTTCACATGCAAGAAAGATTGCTCTCAAATATATGTTGACTCCCCCAAAAAGAGAAAGTTTCTGTTCATTTGGCTTTCTGACTGTCTTGGTGGGGTACAAAAAAAATTCTTTGCAAACTGCATGTGCCCACCCATGCCTTAATGTGTTTAAAAATAACTAATACATTTTGTTTAAGATTGATTGTGTTTTGTATTTTGTTTGTGTTTGATTGATGTTAGCTTTTGTTGGGTGAAAATAATTGATGAAACATGTACTGATTAATAATTACTATTAGATATTTAATATTATTACTGAATAGTATTAAAAAAAACTTCTTGGCTATACTTGTCCAAAATTGTCTTACAATCATTTGAAAAGAAAACGAGTTTTATGTATGTTAGCATTATAAAAAAAAATCAAACAAAAATATGAATAATTATGAGAGAAATAATTTGATATTAAAGTGCTATGTCCTAATCACTGTTTGGCGTGTTTAAGAAATCGCATCAAGCAGCCCTTGTTGTTGAGCGATATGGAATCCAAGATGGTAGCCTGGCTGTAACAAATCGTCAGGAAAATAGTTTTAAAGAACTGCTTTGAAATATATTTAAAACAAAGAATATAAGAATATGTTGAAAATTACCAATATCAATCAATAATTAATATCAATATATTAATATAATTTAATAAATGCTTCAATATTGTATAATAATCATATAAGAATAATTATATATAATTATATTATTTTAAACAAAAAATAATTACATAATGTATATTAAAATTAATCAATACTGAATTTCAATTGATAATTGCTGATAATTTGCAATATTCCAAAAACTGCAAGTTCCTTTAATGAATTTCAGCAAACAAGGAATGTTTAAAAATGCATTATTTAAAAGTAAAATAAAGTGAAAATAAAAAATTTACTACAATTATTAAAAGCACAGTCCTCATATTCTTTAAAAAAAATATCCTGGTACTCATCAGAGACATTAGGAATATCCACATTCGAAAATATCACAAAATGCAACAGAAGACTGAAGCAGCAGCTTGTGTGTGAAGAATGATGGCAATGAAAATGGTTGCATTTTTAAAGAAATTGAATTAAAATCGTTTGAAATTAACTGGGTTACCACAGAAGAAACCCAAGGAAAATTAACTGTAATATACATCATCCCCATGGTAACCACAGTACCATACCATAAAAATATCAAGGTAAACATATTGTAATGTTAACGCCCAACTTGGTGCATAGCATTCTGATATCAAATTGGCACCATTATGAAAAGAATAGATTTTTTTTGTTTATGTATGAATGAAAAAAAAAATAGTTTAACTCAGAGGTTTAAAAAATTAATAAGTGGCAATGCTATTGCTGTATGAAACTCTTGTTTGAAGAAGTACTATTGTATCATACACCACAAAATTTGTGTGGGAAAACTTTTAAAGTGAACCATATTATGCAATCAACTGAATTTTATAAAGACTTGGTTCGAAGAGAGCGGTGCTAGCTCAGGTATTGTCCTCATTGCTTGATTACAGTTCAAAAATACAAGGTCCATTCCAATAGCCCTTGTGTAGCTTTATAGTGTGATGTAAATAAGCATTCACTCACTTTATAAGGACTTGAGAATTGAATCATCACAAATTCCAGAAATTTTTTAAATCTTAGGTCCATGAGTTAAGCAGTAATGTTACAGAAGTGAGATGGGCCAAATGTTGAAAAAATTTTAATGTGTATTTAATGAAATCTAAACATTTATGTTATTGAAAAACTGTGTATCAGAATTCGATGAGACCAACTGGTTTACAGATTTAGTGTTTTTGGTTATATTAAATTTGGCTGTTCATTTAAATGATGTAGAATGCATCTTTTAGGCAAAAATCAATATATTTGTACAATGTTTCAACCATTAATATGTTCCAAATGAAATCAAAATTGTAAATAACCCAAAATATGTTCTCTTTTTTTAACATTTTTATTTCATTATGTTTTCTTAACGTAATCCTAAAAATGAAAAAAATGCAGTCGTACTTTGCAGTTTGATACAAGAATTTGTATATTCATATCAATATTAAAAAAAAAATGTTTTTTTGATTACTTACAATTTGTATAAGTATGCTACCAGCAATTTTGCAAATTGAATGCTTACAGATGTGATATCCTACTAAAAAAGAAATATAAAATTTCTTTATAAGATTTTTGTAAATCACATCTACCCAAATACAAATATTCCACTGCACAATTATTCCTTATTCATATAATTGTTCAAAATCCATTATACATTTGGGAATAACTATTTTTACACTAAGTGTAAGATTGAAACTAAAATACATCCTGAATACATACATTGAACACCCTTGAAAACTCCTTGAGACTTGTAACCACTTCAATCGAACCAAGTATTGATGCATTAGTTTCTAAAATTTAATGACAAAGATCACTTTAATTTTATGATTCTAATTATCTTTATTTGTTATGAAATTTGTTATAAAATCTTGTGTATTTAGTGTCATATAAAACAATGTTAATCTAAGTACATTTTGCAGTCTATAGTACGGTAATCATAAATTATTTAGTTTGTGTTAATGTAATATTTTAACTTCATATATTTTATGTTTATTATTTTTTTCATGAGCATTTGCTAGTGTGTTAAAATTACATTTATGTGCTACCCTCAAACAACCTGGGGGAAGCAAACATGTTGGATACCCCTAAATTTTATTTTAAATGGGAGAAAATTGTTGAATTTTTTAAAAATAATAAGAGTATTTGTGTGAGTTAATTTTATTATTATAAATAATAAAAAAAGCACTAACTTTACTTTAAAGATCGGAATGTACATTGTGAAGACTTGTGCTGCCTCTTATGCCATTGCCGTTTAAAGATATCAGTCATATACCTTGCTTATCCAAATACAATTTTTACCATCTTTTTCAGACATCTATATTTGGATGCAATCAAACCTGCACTTGTGGCAGCTGGAAGCCAAGTGGTCAAGATAACGGATTCGTGGCTGGCGTGTTACGAGTTTGAGCCTAGTACCGCTGAAGACCCATGTGGGGGGGGGGGGTGCACATCAAATCTGTCAATGCTCAAATTTCCTCCCATTAGTGTGATGTGGAAGTTAGGAGAGGGGGTTGCCAGCTCGGGTGTCGTTCTTGTCACTTGATTATGGTTTAAAATTACGAGGTCCATCGCCAAAAGCCCTCAAGTAGCTGAATAGTGTGACGTTAATACTTATTCACTCACTCAAACCTGCACTTGTAAACCATTCAAGCACCAATTTCTCACCTATTTCATTCAGTAAAAGAAAAATATTAGTACTCATTTGCCATAATACTATTGAATTAGCTGTTTACTAAATAATGAAAACTACTGGGATGACTTTTAAAAAAAAGTCGAACAAGGGATAACATTTTCACCTTGTGTAAATTTGCCAACTTAACATGTTTATCTCACCCTGATGATAGTTTTTATTTTATTTTCTCGTAATAGGTTCAGCAAGAATCCAACCCTTAAAATGATTCAGTTAATGAATTGTATGTTCTGTTTGTATGCTTTTATGGTTGAATATTAAAGCAAAAGAAGATAATTTATATTTTACATTTATTTTATTTATTCTTTCTTTATTTTTTTTGCTCATGAGTTATTGCTGATGTTTTAAAATTAGATTTATATGCTGCATTCAAACAACCTGTTTATTCCAATATCTGAGATTTACCACTATTGTGCCTCTTTTGAATTTTGAAAATAGTGAAAGTTAAAGCTTTAAGAAAGAGCTTGTAGTGTTAGAGCTTTAGAAACAAATTTCTTAAAATATTTGTTTTATATATTAGTGTATGTAATGTTTCAAATGTTACATTATAAATTTGTTCTTATTTTAAAATCCTTACAATAGCTCCGTTTTGAGAATAAACTTACTCTAACTTTAAGCTTAATTTAAATATTCCTTTACATCTAAAAATATGCATCTACATTTTTTATTAATAATAACTTCTGTAATCTTATAATTATATATTCAGTTCTGTATTTTTTTTCATTACTTGTTTATTTATGTTATAAAATTTGTATGAAGAATTCCTAAGTTCTTATTAAGAAGCCATAATTTGCAGTGGTGTTACAGAGAATATTAGAGTCCCCCTGCAAAGTCGGGTTTTGGGCTCCAAGCTGGATCTAAAAAAGGATATGTACTTGGTGTCAGTAAGGCTTTGGGTCCCCCTGTGATGCAGAGGTGTACGTTATGCCATTGATAATTTGTTTTAACAATAACATGCTTATTTTTCCTTTATGATGTGTAAAAACAGTTTCCATGGATAATTTTCTCTTTAATGCTTCCCCTTAAAGCTTTAGAGATTTTTATATTTGTAGAGAGGTATATATTATCTGTGTATTTTACGGTAATTATGAAACATGTAGCATTATTTTATTAAGAAGTTATATATTATATTTTTTATTGTAAATGTTTATAAATTTGTAATTCAATATTATTGTTTTCAGTTATGCTAATGAAGAGATTGATATTGAAACATATGATGACGATGTGACATCTCCATTTGACAACCCGAAAATAAAAGTATTAGCTAATGAATGTGAGAAAAGCTTACAAAATAACCCTTTATTTAAAGATAGAGAATCAGGAGATGATTTAGATTTGTAAGTGAAACAATTAGTTTTCACATATTCCATTAAATTAAAGGAAATTTAAAATATACATGTTCTATTTTAATCACTAATTTAGTAAATAGGCTTTTAGAATATATGCATTAGTGAGTAATTAATGTATAGGGATATTTGCAAAATTTTATATTGAGGGTTCTACTTATATGTCTTGAGAACTTTTTTTTGCTATCTACATTAATTTAACTCAGTGGCGTAATAGGCCAAGGAATACTGTGCCCAACTCGGTATACACGACCTTAGGCCCTGCTAGGACATTATTTCAAGATTATTTGATTATCTGTTATTTTTATATATGTTTTTATTGATTATCTGTTAAATTTATGTTTTATTGTGCAATTTATGTTTTTTATATAAATGTTATGGGTTATATTTGGTGGAAATATCAGTTATTAGAGATTAACTGTTGTGTATGTGACTGCAGTACTCAAGTTGTCATGGTTGCAAGCTTGTGGCTTACATTATTAAGTCATGAGTTTCAACATGGTGTCCCTGAACAATGTTCCGCAACCCCAGTCCGCGGACCGGTACCGGTCTATGGATCAACTGGTACCGGGCCACACAAGAAACATTAAATTATTTACTGTGGTATGTTTTCTTTGATTTGAGCTACTTTTCATGAAAATCACTTTATATTCCTTGTTAAATCACTTTATATTCATTTTTTGGTGTAGCTATATTTTATTCTAATGCCACGATTAAATACAATTGAATTAAAATTATTAAATCGAAACAGTCTAAAATATAAACAATCAACGTTTTCACCTCAGTGGGCCGCAGTAAAATTAACAAACGTTGACCGGACTGCGGCGATAAAAAGGTTGCGGAACATTGCCCCTGAAGACCTAATATGTAGAGGGTCTAATGTGTGTTAAATCTTTTGTGACCTCATAGGTGTGGTATGAATGTTTGGAGAATGAGTGTCAGCTCTCAGGTGTTCTCCTCCTCACTTGAGTGAGGTTCAAAATTACGAGGTTTATTACCAATAGTCCTTGTATTACTTTAGAGTGTGATGGTAATTAAATATAAAATCTAACGAAAAAAGTTAAGTTGGATATTGTAAACGAAAAAATAAATAAAAAATATTTTAAAATATTTCATTTCTGAGAAATGTAGGCATCAAAATACTTAAATTTAAAAGTTATATAATCCTGTACATGAATATTTGACAATATTTATGCTAGTGTAAATTTATAGTTGTAAAGGACGAGAATAGTAGAAAAATTCGTTTCCTAGATTGATTCACTCTTACACAAAACTCTTTTAAGGTGTTTGAAACCATAATTTTGAAAAAGAATATAAATTAACTATTTTTGATGTTTAGTATCTTTTAAATTCGAATATATGTAAAAATTTGTTATAAGAAATGTTATCTTAATGATTTTTTTAAAACATGCATTTTTTAAAATAGTATGAGGAGGCAAAAAACATTTTTTCAATACATTCTTTTTATGAGAAATGTTTTTATAAACAATGTTATTTTTGCCTATATATATTAATCACATACTGGACCCAAACTAGGATTTTATGAAAAGATCACAATATTTATGCTATTACAGTCAATTTAAATAACAGCATGATGTTTCTTGTAATTCTCTTTTAATGTCTCTAGAATAGTGTAAAAAACATTTCTACTAAATTTTTTTAAAAAATGTGGAAAATCTTTTGAGTTTTGTTTTAAAAGTTGTAGTTTTTTGTATAAATGCATTTCTTTGGAGAACGAACTTATGTAGAAAAGAAAACTACATATTACCAATACTCGCAACCTCTCACCCACTTTTATTAGTCACACTTTCTCTTATCTCCATTTCATACTAACTTTTATTTCCTTGGAGCTCTAATGGGGGGCCGGGCGGGGGGGGATATTGGCAATGGCAATGAGTGATGTTTGAAATCCACAACACACAACAAAGTTCTTAAGTACTTGAATGATATGATGTCTAAAAATCACATTTATTGTTTTAATTATCATTAAAATGTACTTTGGAAGCCCAGTGGCTGAGTGGTTATTGCATCGCGGTTCCACACCACAGGTCTGAGGTTTGAACCCCGAGCTGGGCAAGGTTGACTCAGCCTTTCATCCCTTTAGTGGGTCGATAAAATGAGTATCAAGCTTACTTGGGAACTTAACAATGAGGGTTTCGCATCAGACTGACCACCTGACCGGAACATCTGCTAATGCACCTCAGGGTCCAAGGGCGCATATACTGAGTTGGGCACAATAGGCCTTAGCCCTCATGGGCTGTTGTGCTACTGAGTTTAGTCAAAATATACTTAAAATATACATTTTTCCTGAACAAATGTTTGTGTTCAGCAAAGACCTCAGAAGATAAGTGTACAAGCAGTTGTTGAAATTTTCATTCAAATTTTGTTTTATCTTGGAGATATTTCTTCAATAAAGTTTTTTATCTCACAAATGAAAGTATGTTTTTCACAGCTAAATGTCCTTTTGAGTCACTATCAGTCTAGAATGATGAATACTTTATAAACTAGAATGACTTGGGTGCTTTGTCTTGTTTTAAAAATATCTGATAGTTTTAGACATTTCAATATTTACACCTTTTAATTGATAAAGCTGCAACTTATTACTTTAATTATGTGTGACCTTGACACTACCAAGTATTACTACAAGGTATTCCACATGTCACTTTCTCCTCTGATCACTCAGCTAATTTATTTTGGAAATAGATGTATTAATTGAATCCTATGCAGTTGTTGAAATAAAACTTTTGTAATATTTTTTCACAGTTCCTGAAAGCTGACTTAAATAAAAATGTAATGTCTAGTGTCAAACTCTGTTTTGTATGTGTGTAGCAATAAGGTCTTCTTATTAGCATATAATTAATGTAAGTAGAATATTTATTTCATTCTTCCCTTTTCTTCTTTGAAAATTTATAAGCATTTATAAGTTGCATTTATTACATTGAAGTACTGTATTAGAAAAAGAAAACTAAAAGTAGAATCTAAGTATTGTGATATACACAATGGATAACTGAGAATTTTTCAGATACTTAAAATTATTTCTGTACTGAAAATATGATTCCTCCAAATTTTTTTCTTTATTGAAAAATTTTCATTCTTTTTGTGTGTGTGCATGTAATTCCAATTTTAAGTTCTTTAGTTTTCCCTGATCCTTTATATCTGATAAGCAGAGTCATGATTGGCATGGAAAATTCATTTTTAAAATTGAATGTTTATTTTTAAATTACTCATTTAAATAAAACTTAACTCTAAAAGGTTTTTGTGCATTATAAAAATAGTGTTTTAAAAACAGAGTTTGAACTCTAAAAATTGAAGACCAGTCACAAAGTAGCTCAGCGAAGTAGTAACAATGTTCTATATTGCCATTGATGTTTCAAAAATTCTATGACAAAATATAATTCTAGATATCACAAACACACACAAAAAGGCATTTTAAAAGTTAAAAATATATAGACAGAATATTCTTCAAAATAGAAGAGAAATTGAGTATTGATCAGAAAACTTCACTTCCAGTTATATATTTCAAAATTACAGCACTAAAAAAAAAAATAAATAAATAAGGTAGTCTTAGAAAGCTAAGATTTCAAATATTTCATTGGATAAATAAATTTGTAAATATTTTCTATCAAATTTGAGTTTTTACTAAAGTCAGATATTGAAAATAATTACTACCTTGTACATAAGGATCTCATAAAAATAAGAAATTATTTTTTGCTTCAAAATTGTTTAGTATGTGTTCTGTTAAGTACTTTAGCCAGTGATTTGAAATAGTATTTCATTGATAGGTATCTAAAAGTTTAAATGAATTCAATTTTTATGGTCAATTTATTAAAAGTCTCTCCATTTGAAAAATTTCCACAACAGTATTTTTTTTTTTATGAATCAAACTCCTTACTACTTTACCTTGCTTGCGAAGATGTGTTACCACGATGTTTCCAGGAGTTCTGTTTTATAAATAACTTTTTTGGAACAAACCAAGAAAACTGCTTAATTTACACTGGTGACACTTAAGTCTATTTCTGTCATAGATATCAATATAATCTTCAGAGTAAAAAAAATGCAATAGGAAGAGTTTCTCAAATAGTGCAAGCATTGAAAACTCACCTCAAACATTGAAAAAAGCGCAATTGTAAAGTTTTTAAGAGATAGAATTTATACATTTCTGAATGTTACATTGATTTCATAATCCCATCCATTTAACATAATCTATTAAATATCTTGGATATCCTTAAAGTTATTGTTATGTATTCAATGGGGAAAAAAAGTCTTTGGGGGAAAAAAATCAATGGTCTTAAAGATATGGCATTTAAACATTATTTTTCTAGAGTTAAAGAATTGATTGTTTCAATATTAGCATACATGGCTCCTTTTCTTATACTTGGTATGATTATCAGCTGAAGTCTTTCAATACTATGCAAACCTAAGTTCTTCTAATTGCTTTATGGCTACCACAATGTACTTCAAACTAGTGGCGTAACAGAGAATATTAGGGTCCTCTCCTACAATGTCAAGTTTCGGGCTCCAACCTGGATCTTACAAAGGACTGCAAAACCATAACATAGCATGACTTTGGGCCCTAGAATCCTGTTCCACCCCTGCAATGTGGGCGTGTATGTTACGTCAATGCTCCTCCACTTCATTATCATTAGAATTTTGATCCCCATACATGTAGCCTTAGGCATTCTTTGGCTCCTGCCTACACCTCTACTACTGCTGGGCTGCAGATTAGATAAATCAACTCTGCTTTTACCTGTAAATTCATCATCAGTTTCACATCTTATTCTAAATCTTCAGGATCACTTGAAAGGGTAAAAAATAAATCTACAGCTTCCTCCACTGTGTATACTTCTTGTGTTGCTTACACATTTTCACTGTAAGAGTAAAAAATGTGTGAACTGAAACTAATTAGAGATTTTCAGTGGAAGAAAAATGTTAAGTATAAGTTGATTTTACTTATACTTAAAATTGTGTTATAACTTGAAATACACAGAAAATAAACAAAGGAATGAAGGGTAGCACGCTTGGAAAAAAATGGCTTCAGGATATTGACCTCTCTTTTTAATCCAGTTATTAACCCTCCAAGCAGTCTGCACGTAATATCCTGCCATTCTAGAGATGCTTTTTTTTTGCCTTTAAGTAAGATTCTCAAATGCTTTTGAGAATTTTACTTGAAGGCAAAAAAATATGTGCGGTGCATTTTCGAAGCATCTCTAGAATGGCAAGATTTTACGTGCAGACCGCTTAGAGGGTTAAATGTATGTGTGGTAATGGTGGAGGGGGGGGGGGGGTCATAATAGGGTAATTTTTCTTTTTTTAATTTTCTGAAGTTATAAATAGATGTTAGCACAAATAAAAAGTTGTAAAATAGTTTCCCATCGACATCTAAAAATTAATGAAGTTGGTAGTAAGTCTATTTATACCACTGCTCTGCCCCTGCAAAGTCAGGTTTTGAGTCCCAAGCAGGATATAAAGAGTACATACTTGGCGTTAGCCAGGCATTAGGCCCCCTAGAATTCTGGGTCCCCATGATGCAGGGGTGTATGTTACACCATTTGCACAAAACATAACATTTGTAAAATTGGCTGAGCATAAAATTCTATCAGATAAAGACTGGCAAATTTCTCATAATTCAAGTATGTAATGGAAATTGTTCTTTTATATATCGGGATAATCTTTGGACAACAAATTAAAAAATTAAAGAAGATGAAAATAACATCTCCAATATATGTTATATTTTGATAAAAAAAAATAGTTTCACTTTCAATGCTCAAGCATTTCAGAAATATTTTATGTAAAATTTATCCCTAATCAATTTCTTTCTTAAATAAAAATTTACCTGTCTTTTTTATAAGCAAAATGAGTAATTTACTAATATTCCATACAATTATGTATCTAAATCTTTTTTTTTTGGTATTTAATGCATTTAAATCATTTTTAAAGGACTTAATGTAATTAAATCATTTTTCAATTAAAAAAAAGTATTATGTATTTTGTTAAAATTAAAAAGAATTTAATATGTCTTTAATTAGAATATTTTCTTGCAGATGCAAATTGCCTGCTTCTCAAAAGAAGCTGTTTCAGCAAGTCTTGAGTATTCTCAATGAAGATAGGTTATCAAAATTATGTTGTATTGGAAGTTCTAATGAATCTCTAAAAAGAAGAATCTCTGTTGATAAAGCTGCAAGAAAAATACGACAGATATTTGGCCTAATATTTTGGGTAGATTCTCTATAGTTTCTTTGGTATAATTTATTTAAGAAGAATGTTAGAAGTTTTTTAAAAAATTAAATAAACTGTTGCTTCAAACATATGCTCATTATAAATCTCAAATTAACTAAGTTTATTGCAAAGGTTAAATTTTTTTTTTAAAAAAATAGTATTAAAAGATTGTTTTTATTTTTTTCTCTCTGTATGTAATGGGAGATTTTCATGTATCTAAATAAGTATTTGATTTGTTTTGCAGAATATTGAGCAAATTTCATGGCTTCATAAAACTTTATTGAATTATGCTGATATTTCAACACTTTCTACATATATTGATGTGTTGCAAACTCTAAAAGCAAAGGTTAGTAATTTTGTTAAGAAAAAAAATCAGTATTTTATTCTTTTGATTATTTTTGCTTTTGCTAAATTGATGTTTTTTACTTTGAAAATCTTATACATGTAAATAGGTACCAACTCTTCTGGATAGAGTGCTATTTTCATATGCAGGATCACCAACTGGAGATGCTATAATTCAAATGATTAAAAAACCGTGGGATCCTGTCCTCCCAGTTTTGAATCAAAATAAATCTGTAAGTAATTTGTATACCCTCATAAAGTTTCATAAATATTTACGTATTATTTTTATGAATAAAAGAAAAAGACTGTTAGATTTAGAGATAGGTTGTTATGATTGAAAAGGTTGCAAATAAAATTTAAAAATATTTAAAAGATTTGCTGAAATATTTTAAAACAAAGTTATTATGAGTGTTAGAAAATCAAAGCTTTATTTTTTTACTTATTAAATGTTTTTATGTAAGTGTATTTTGATATTTCTCTTGCCTTGCCTGGGACTGGTTTAGATTAAAGCTCATATTGATAGTATAAATTAACTTTATTCATTAAATGCATTTTCAATATTATGTTGAGTATATTTATTTTTAAATTGAAGGAAAGGGAAATATTTTCTGTTGAGATTTATTATCCATTAATAGTCAATTTTTCCCCTCTTTTTTTTTTTTTGAAATTTTTGGCCAGATAAATTATTTTTACAGAAAAAAGTTATGTAACAGTATAATTATGTATTCAAATTATGTTTTTGTTTTGAAAATACTTAATATTTTTGAAAGATTTTGAATTACATATTTTAATGAGTGATAGTATTTCAGTGACAAACTTTGTTTTACTGGGAAAGATTATATTTGAGATAAACAGAATAATAATTACAGGGAAATCTTGTGTTATGTGATAAATAAATTTCTATTAATTCTTTCTCATTTTTTTGCCATTCAGCTAAAAGTTATAGTACCAATATTATATATGGATTCTCTATACATTATTCATTAAGGTAAAAACTCTTATTAGTTATTTATAAAAAGTAATATGAATCACAATAGAAATAATTGTAAACATTGTGTTGAAACAGTGACATTTTTTAACAAAAAAATTTAATTAGAAATTTCATGGAACTCTTAGTAAATATAAAAATTAAATGTTTTAGGAATCTTCATTTCCTATATATATGTGTCTGCATGATTTAAAAGAATAACATCTTAAGTTTTTGATTTCAAAGTTAAGTTTTGTTGTTGTTGCAGTGCACATGTTAAAAATTTATCATTTTATAATAATCAAAGTATTAGACTTATTTATTGTTATATTTATTACAGAAAACTTGTTTTCTTTGAGTTGCTTAAGCTGAAAAGCTAAATTTTTGCTTGATGTTGATACTTTATATCTTTATATATAAAAATCTTCTGTGCATGTGTATGTGACTAAACTCCTCCTAAACAGCTGGACCGATTTTGATGAAACTTTTGGTGTGGGTTCAAGTGGATTTGAAAATGGTTTAGATTCACAATTTGGTCTGATATCGCAATTAGTTAAAAAGATATTAATTAAAAACATTCAACTCAATATTCACCTGCATTGTTGTAGTAACGTTATTGTTATAAAAATGATGTAAGTTGGCGTCGAAAATCGATTTTCAGAAACCGGCTCTTTATTGTTACAAAAATGCTTTTTAGCATTTTTAATTAATATCTTTTCAAATAATCTTTATATGTAATTCTTCTGTGCGTGTGTATGTGACTGAACTCCTCCGAAACGGCAGGACCGATTTTGATGACATTTTTTGTGTGGGTTCAAGTGGATTCGAGAATGATTTAGATTCACAATTCGGTCCGATATCGCAATTAGTTAGAAATGCGCCAAAATTATATAAGGGTGCACGATTGTTCATAAAAAAAAATCATGGGCAATATTCTTGAGGCCACTATTTTGAGTGGCAAACATCAAGGTGAAGTTGTACTTCTACCACAGATCCCAATGATTCTTTCTGACTCACCTACCCATTCAAATGTCTGCAATTTCCAATTCGTTATGGCCATTACTAAATCACAAGGTCAAGCAATGACATTTTGTGGCTTAGATTTAGAAAACCCTTGGTTTTCGCACAGCCAATCATATGTTGATGTCTGAGGTTTGGCAAACCATAGCATTTGTTTGTTTATACCCCTCAAGGATTAACCAAAGACATTGTACATTCAATAGCATTACGATAAATTTATTTTTTGTGCATTAAAAAATATACCTGTTATGAAAATAGCTCGAGTTTTATCTTTTTTACTCTTTAATCAAAGCAAATTTAAGTTTCTATTCAGGATAGGTTTTATATTCAACTTAGTTCATTGTAAATACATACTCACACACAATCGATAGATCGAATTGTGGTAACTGTACATGTGATGATGTCAGGTATTGTAATAACTTTCTTTATAAAAAAATTCATCAAAACAGTCCAGATTGTTACAACTTATTCAAAAAAGTTTGTAATTTTTGGATTTAAGATGTGTGTACAGGACAACGTCTGTCGGGACTGCTAGTAATAATTAAAATTTTTTAAATTTCCATGTATGAAATTTAAACTTCCTACAACAAATGATCTCCTTAATATAAAAGTATTTTTGAAATCTAACTTTTATATTACAAGAGAACATGTATTCAAATGTTAAAAGTGTTTATATTTAATAATTAATTTTTTTTTTAGAAAAAATTACCCGGAAATCCCATTATATTAATTTGTCCAAGTGCACCAAACCAGAATGTATTGAATATTCAATCTCCAAGATTACGATTTTGGCACAACAGCTTATGTTCCATGTGTAAAGTTATGAACATACCAATGTACACAGAAGATGGTAAAGATGTTTCTTTGACAATTGAAGGGTATTTGGAACAGATGATACTTAGTATTAGGAACAAAGTTACTGAGGTATTTTTTGGTACTTACGTATTATACTGTTGACTTATTTCATTGAATCAAAAGATGTTTCCAATTCAATAGACATCCTCAAATGCTGTCATCATTATATTCTTATTGTTATTGTGTTTGAACATGCCAGGGAGCAGTTTTCCATTATTGGCTGCATATCATGGCATTTGGTGATGTCTTTTGATTTGATGAAATTGGCCAATGATATAATACATAAGTATCTATTTTTTACCTAATTATTTTGAGGGATGCTTGCATATAATACTGTTGACAAATTTTGTCTGTCAAAATGTATTATCAAATGTAATTGATATTGCTAAATGTATCATTTCCGCACATGCACAAAAACTAATTCTCACACACGCTCTTTCCGTATAAGCCCAATGACAAACAAAGATTGGGATAGAACTGTGATATACATAATTGCACCAATTACATTGATCATATACATCACTATAGTAAACTGTAACAGTTAATTCACTTAACTTTAAAGTCAATATAAAGGCATAAATTATTTTAGTACTTTTATGATAAATTGAAAAATTGTATATTTGCTAATTTATGTATATGGATGATTAACTGCTTCTAAACTTTCCAAGCCACATGATTTAAATAAAAAAAAAATTGTTATGTGAAGCGAATTAGTATTCTAATTTTTTTTTTTCGAGTTTAAAACTTTGTTTTTTAAAAAACTTGTGATAAAAGTTTTATTAGAAGAAAGTTCACCGTTTCTTTGACTGTGCAATCGGCACAACAAATAGTTAGAAGAATTAAGTTATGTATTAAATAAAACATACACTTGAAATAAATGAAATGTCTAATGACTACATTATTCAGGTGTTCAGAATGCCACAATTGCATTCAAAATCATCAAAGTCTTCTTTATGTAGACAATGCCACTCAAATTTGCATAAGTTTAAATCTAAATACTGTCATGTAGTTTCATGATGTTTTTTATTTTACCATTTTATTAAATCCCGTAGTCTTTCAGGTATTTATGTAGAATGTATTTTGGGAAGTACTCTGCTTCACTCTCTTTTTTATGAAATAGATTCCAAATTGCAATCATTTTTCACAACAAAATAAAGGAAGAATAAAGTTGTTACTTTATTATAAACAGCTATTATTTTTTTTTAGCTAATATGATCAGGATTTTTTGTTTAAACATTCCTAATGTTTGCACATTACAGGCAGTTTTTCTGTTTTTTTAAAAAATAAATATTTATACTAAATATAATGCCTCTTTAAAAGTGTTAATTAAAAATATTTTATATAAAAGAAAAACTAAATGTGTTAGTTTTGATTTGAATGAATTGAATGTTTTCTGGATTTGATTATAAAAAATTTTTTCTGGTTAAACAAATACAAAATATATAAAAATCATTTTTGTTAATTTTTTAAATAATTTTATCTTGTAGTTGAAGAATCATTATCCGAATAGACCTTTAATATTACTTGGATGGACTATTGGTGCTCTTATTGCTTTTCATGTATGTATTTTATTGTTATTAAACTATTCCTTAAATGTAAATACAAAGTAGAAGTAATTACAAAGGTAAATTAGAATGCTTGGAGAATTATTATTTAATATTTGATATATTTTTGTACTTCTTAGATCATTAAATAATTATGATCATACTGATATTTTGATTTTCTTGCCATTGAAGATAATCAGTTTTTGAATCTGTTATAAACTTATTTAAATTATGGTTTAGTTTTTATATATTTTGCAATTTTTGAATTCAGTAAAATTTAAATACTGTATAAATTCACAAAATTCGATATTTATTAACCTGTTTCAAATTTTAAAGTAGTTTAGCTGTACCTTTTTAAAATTTAAGTAAAACACAAAACCTAATTTTATATGTAAAGACCTGAAAAAATTAGGGAAAAATTATTAAGAATTAGTATAAAAATCACAGTAAAGTTTATCTTGACTTTAAAGTGATACAAATGCTCTGATTTATTAAAATTAATACTTATAAAGTTATTCTAAATCATTGTTTTATGTATTGTCATTTTGCTATTGGGTTTACTGTTTATAGTTCTAAAGAATAAAAGGAAATATTTTGTTATAGATTGCTCTTCAAGAACCAGTTGATGGAGTTATTTGCTTAGGTTTTCCTTTGACTGGAGTGAATGGATCTCGTGGTGTAAGTACATCTAGAAGTTTTGTGAAATTTTTAAGCATTAAACAAAATTTTAATCAAAATAAAGCTTAACATCTGTAAATTTTTTCCTTTAGTTATTTTCAGAAGTAGCAGTTAAGGATTAATGGAATTCTTGTTTTTTTAAATGAACCATTCTTACCTGTTCACATAATTTAAACAAAGCTTGAAATGCATTCAAAATTTAATACATAGTTAATCCATGTAGATATTTTAATTACTTTTCTTTTTTGAGAAAAAAATAAAGTTGATGGACTTAAAAATTGCTTTCGCATTAAGTTAATACTAAGCATAACAGTATTTTTTTAAAATCAGTAAAGTAAAACACAACGCATCTTCACTAATGTTTCATTAGCACTTAATTTCATGTTTATGTGTTGAAAATAAATAAATTAACTCTTGTAAAAACCTATTATAAATAGACCTATGTACTCGTAAGAAAATCACATGTTCATAAACCTAAAAATGTGATTTCATATATTCATATTCATTTAAATAACCAGCTTAAGACATCAAATCCCAATTAAGTATTAATATTTAAACAGAATAACTGTTTTTACTATATAATCTGGATCTCGTATTTTATTTAACTCTTGCCTAAATATGTTAAATCAGAAAACTCAAAATGAAATTAAAGAGAAGCATTTAGTTTTGATTTTATTTTATTGTAGAAATCCATTATGAAACATTATTTTTTAAGACTTCAGTATGCTTAAAAATATGTGCAAAATTTGAATCATTTGGTTAATAAAAACTGCATAGCTAAAAATAAAATAATATTGGAAAAAAATCACTTAAAAATTATTAAAAATAATCTTAATTTTTTAAAGAACGATATTAGTTTAATTTTTTTTCCTAAAATTATTGTTCTCGAATGTCACAATTTGCAGTTTACAGATGGAGAAATAATGACAATTCTTTTATGAATTATTTAATTTAAGGAAAGTTATGGTCGCTGCTGCTTATATGCTTGGCCTGAGGTAGTATTGAGTATCTTCACTATCATTACATCATGTGGAATAGGAAATTATTAACTAATTTTAAAGAATAGTTTCTGTAGGGAAGATTACTTTATTTAAAAAAAAAAAGAACATACACATTTTGAGTGTAAGGAAGGATCATTGTGTGTACGAATGAACGTTGTGGAAAATATGAGCCAAGAGCATTGAACAGATTAGGAAAACAAAAAGTGGAAGTAGAAAATAATAAAAATTGGAAAGTGATGATCAGGTGTGTGCTGGAAAGTACAGAAAGAGATGGCAGCTAAATTTCTTGTCTTAGTAGTAAAAGGAAACTGTCTTGAACAGCAAAGAACATATTTATGCTGGAGCTCTGAGCATACTGCGCTAGCTGTTTTAGATGATCAAGCTCAAATAAATAAGTTTTTCTTTTGATACCCATCTGTTCTAATATTATTAAATATGCACATTTTAGCATCTATTTCAAAAGTATATAATGTTGCATGGTTACTTTTATAATTTTGAAATTATAAGAGGGACTAATAGTCACATATCAAAAATTTTTAATTTAAACACCATAATATTTAGAAGAGCAATTTTACTTAGCTGAAAAATTTGATAAAATTGTGCCTAGCTTTTAAAAATGACAATGTTTTCTTAGAATACATCATAAAATATAATTTATATGTTTTATATCTTTTTAATGTAGAACCTGATTTTGTTTTAAAACTTATATTTGATGAAGGTTTTTCAAATTGTTATAAAATACTATGTATTTCTGGTAAATATGATTTAAAGAAATTGCAATGCTATTGAATGTTAATAGCTTTGAACTTAATATATCATTTCCATTTAATACCAAACCTCCATGTTTTACAAGGGTTGCCAGTAGTGGGATCTATTGAAAAGTATTTGTTCAAGTAGAATTATAAAAAAAAAAAAAAACTTTGTTGTATTGGTTAGGATGTAAATTAATACAAAATTTTTTTAAAGATAACTAGAAAGAATATTTTTTGAAATTTCTAATTATATATGAATATGAAAATAAATATTGTTACTGAATTTTATTTGTACTGGTACCTGAACACTTCAACTTAGAAAATATATAAATATTTCTTGTCTAAGTGTACAACATTTTTAGATTTTCATTGATTAAATTCTGAACTGAAGCAGTTTCACCTTTTCTTTTAAATCAAGCACTGGGCTTGATTTAAGCTATTATATGTTGATTAAAATATTTAATGATTGCATATAATTGGAATATGTGTCCAGTTTTGCTTACTGAAATGTATTTCATCTTGAACTGATATATGTTTACACCATACAATTATATTTTATGATATGTTTAAAGGGATTTTCAAATTATATTTTTAAGGATTTAAATGATCCACTGCTAGACAGCAAAGTTCCAACTCTGTTTATTGTTGGCCAAAATGCTCGAATGTGTTCAACTGATGATGTTGAAGACTTCAGATCACGAATGAGAGCTGAAACAGGGTTAGTTGTGGTAGGAGGTGCTGATGATTTACTGCGTATGTGTCCTAGTAAAATGAAATTAGAAAATGTGACTCAAACAATAGTGGATCGGTGTCTTTTGGTAAGTGAAATTCTCCCTCTTATTCAGATGCAAACTATGAAGGTGTTATTCTGTTTATAAGATTCTTGTTACTGATGTGTTTTGTTACATGCATGAATAATATATTTCATGCAGCTCATTGATTATAGTAGCTTGTTTAACTTGAATGCACACTAAAAATATTTAAAAGAAATTTTTAAAGTGTAGTATGTTTTGAATTAGGCACTCAAGAATGACATAATACATATGTAAATATAGTAAATTTTTAAAATTATGCAAAATATTTGAATTGGTATCTTTTATTTTCCAATTCTTTTATAAGTAATTTTTACTTTAGGAGTGACCTGACTAAATAAAAACAAATTTGTAAAATTATATACGGTATATTTTTCCGTGTATAAGTTGTTCCATGTACAGGCCAAGAGTGAGATTTTCTTTAACCCTTTAAGCAGTTTGCCCGTACAGTGTACGTGCTACCCGAAATTGGCCTCATCTGGTTTGCCCATACGGCGTACGGGCATCGATATTTTCTCCTTTCTTTTTCTGGTTTGCCCGCATTTTTCATTATTGAAAGAGACTATTTAGTATTATTTTTCCATAGATGGCGTGGCTTGTCCATGCAAATGAAATGCTTTTCATCCGGGTTTTTCTATGTAGCGGGAGGAGGAGGATTATATGCAATAAAAAAATATGCCTTTTTTTGGAAGCATTTCTGGTAAAATAATTGACCGCTTAAAGGGTTGAAAGCATACATAAAATTCAAAGCTTGTAGAAGAACCGAATTGAAAGAAAAAAAAAATCCCATATTATTCAAACATGTTGCTATGAGGGCAAAAATGTTACAGAGCTGGTAAAACGGATGAAATATTTTACAATTAAATTGCAATTATCTTGTACTCTAGGATTTTCTTACTTGTAATCTAGAAAAAGCTTTTGTTTACATTTTTAATAAAACGTGCAGGTTCCGTGCTTGTGTTATTTTTTAAACCATTTTCTCTTGAGAATTATGTAGAAGAGAAATTTGCATACTATGTCTAGTTTTGAACTGTAAGTATTTGTGTTTGTGGAAAATTATAACTGTGCAACTAGACAATTCTTCGTGGATGAGAAACAAGCTTAAAAGTGGAGGAAAAAACATCTTTAAAATTGGGAGATGCCAAAATAATAATAATAAAAAAAAGTTAGCATCTGGTTGGAGGGAAACTCGCTGCAAGGTGACCATGTTGCTTTCAGATATCCCAATGAGTGAAGGTGATTTTTTTTCTCTATTTGTTATGTCATCAAGTTTGAAGGATTTATGTGACTTTTTCTTTTTGAATAAAAATTTCATTTCAAACATCCAAAAAGTTAAAAAGATTAAAATTGCTCGCATATAACTTAACTAATGGAAAATATAAGAAAAAAACTTTTTTTCTGATATTGGTAGATTCATATATAAACAGATCCTCATATTTTAGCTTTAAAAAAGTCCCAAAAATTCTCAGCTTATGCACAGAAGGACTTTTACTTTACTTTTACAAAGAAGATGAATCTTTATTAAAAGTAAATAATGTGTATTTGAAAAAAAAATAAAAAGCACATTATCTTAATTTTGTATAGTAAGATGTGTGGAAGAGCGGAAGAGAACATTTTGCTTTATTTAATGATCAATAATATTCTCATTTATTAATAATAATTTTTAATTCCATGATTTATCTGTTTTTTTTCTTTCATTCTGTATTTAATTTTTAGATTTTTCATGTTATATTAGTCACTTCAGAGTTAGTACAGAAAAAAAATGTTTTCAATGATTTATTAGTTCTTTAATATTTCATTTTATTCATGTATCTCTACAGTTGACTACTTCTCTGAGCTGACCACATCTGTATGAAGTATGCTAACCACTTGAATTGCGACATCGATATTACTAAACAATCACTAATTTGATCTATGCGAGTTGACCTTTATGTCATCATAAAGATTTTGCATCTTATTTATGTTTTGATTCTATTAATCTTTTCATACATGTCTCATTGGGTTTAACATCCTATTTTATTGAAAAACTGTTTTAGTATAAAGAAGTAGTTTGAACTGTTAATATGTTTTACAATAACTATATGCAGTTTTTTTTAAAAAAGATTTAAATCTGAATGTTATGTTATATTTAATTTTAGAATTGATATTCTGTTGCATGTATATATAATAAGAGTAATTTTTTTTTCTTTTTGAGAAAATTTTTAAATTATTCTGTAGAAGTGTTATTCAAGCATAACCAAACTTCAGATAACTTTGTACTGAGATCAAAAAGAAATTTTTTTTTCTTTTTCAAAACATTTGTCTAACTTGTGAAAAAATTCTAAATAAATTGATTTTAAAATGTTTTAATGTAATTGCAATTATGTATTTTTACAAAGTTGAAATAGGAAGTAAGATGATTGCATGTATCAATAAAATAGGCTGATTACTATATGGCAACAAGTTCGTTCTTATTTTTTTATCCTTTCTTATCTACTTATGTGAGTACTATTGTAATTTAAGGGTTTCTGTTATTGATTTATTGAAGTGAAACTTCTTAGCGCTCGAGAGTGAATGAGAAATTTGCCCAGTTTTGCGCAACAGTGAAAAAGCAAATAGAAGTAGTCTCCCCGCCCCCTCCCATCCCCCCAAATCGTCACCATGATGACAGGATAGCGAGTTGGGAGGAAAAAGGGGAGTGGGGACACAACGTGACTTGCGTCATATCCATTTAAAAGTTTAATAATTGGTCAACTTGCCCACCTTTCTATTGGGGGTCCTTTTCCCCCAGACTTGGGAACACATGTATGAGAACATGTTGTATGGATGCAGTGACATTACAGTGTAGACAAAATAGCTCTTGCAGTAAAAGCGTGCTTTCTTGAAATATTTTCTTAGATTGTTTGCTACATGGTGATGTTTTCGGCGGCTAATTTGCTTTTTTGACTTTTATTTGCCTTGAATTTTTATATTAATTCTAATCAAAATGCCTTAATCAAATGCACAAAGAGGAAAAGTGTTTCGTGAAAGAAAGAAAAAAGAAAAACTAGCAGCAAGTCCAGTCGAAAAAGTGACAAGAAAAAAGCAAAAGAAAAAAAAAAGAAAAATATTGCAAATTTATTAAGTGCTACCGCGGAATCTCCATCAGAGTACATGAGATAATATCGAGCACAGAAAAAAAACACTGCAAAATACTCTCTTAATGCTCAGTTTAAGGATGGGAATGCTATTGAGACTCTTCTAATGACTGCACAGATGGACTGGTGGACTTAGTGAACCTCTCTGTGTCATTAATTACAGAGCCCTCAACAATTCTAGTGCGTGTTGGAACTGATGCATGTAAATTAATAATAAATTCTATCTTACGTTACAAAGACTATGATTCCTATAAAAATGCTCACAAAGATTTTTAAAAGCGATTCATTGATAATCATTCAATTGATACTGGCGTTCAATTTATGATAGATTATGGTTTAGAGATGATTTGAGAACGTCTGTTTTGCTGAGCACAAAAAATATTTAACAAAATATTTTACCGGGAATTAATTTAGAAGACACATTAAAGCATGCTACAATTGCCAACAAAGTTTAAATAGGAAAAGTATACGAAATTTATCAAAATAAATTGGTATTGTATACCCAGAAATTCCAGGACATCTTTCTACTTTGGATTTGGTATCAGAAAGACTCATTTCGCCACAAATACCTTTCACGCAAATTAGGCGATTAAGATGTGCTCGGTCAATTTGGATTATAAAGTTATGTAAGGAAGTAGTTTTTGGAATGATGGCAACTATTTTTCCTTAAAAAACCATCTCTTTTTCTTAGCTATATCGCAGTCTAAATTACATCAAATCTTTTTAAGTGACATATACATAAAAACTCTTTGAAAATTACTTTTTAAATTGTCTTATCTTTTGAATACTTTTGTATTATGTGCACATATATCAATGTAGGTCTTAAGAATATATTGAATGAAGATGAAATGAAGTGTTTCACTTTCTAGATCTTTAACAATTCATTATCCTTTATTTTAGGATGAAATTAGTGATTTCTTGATGTCAGTTGTAGTTAAGTTACCATCATCTGCCAATACTGCTAGTACTGCTAAAGTTTGTACACCAATCAAAGAAGAAATTGAAGTTAATGAAGAAACATGGAAACCTGAAGAAGATGGAAAGAGGAGGCGAAGGAAACCTAGAGAATATTCTCCAGAATTATCTCCCGTTCGCAAACGTGCCAGGCATCATAGCCAAAGACAGGTTTGCTTGGACTTAATATAAGAATACAATTTATAATTGTTAACTGTGATAAGAGCTAGTGAAAAATGTGATAATAAAGTTTATTAAAGTGCCAATAAAGCTAGTTTCTTTTTCTATTCCTTTTTGTTTCTAAAATTGTATATTATTTCAAAATATTCATTATTTATTTTTGTTAGTTTTATTTTGTGTTTTACTTACTTATAAGTACCATGCTTTTGGATAATAATTAATTGTATTAAATAATTTAACCTTTTATTAGTTTAATGATTTGGGTTAATTCAAGTAAAACTCATGAGATAAAATAATTATACAAAAGTACTGATCTGAAAAAAATTGTATATAATTACCTTATTTATTCAAATTTAAGTCGCCATCAATTCTAAGCCGCACCCCAAATCTTGACATTTTTTTGTAAAAAAAAAAAATAGTGTAATAGTTTAATATTTGATATATACAAAATGTTTTAAAAATTTTGATTGAGAATCAATAAGAAGTGATTTATTTATTTTTTACCAGTATTAGAAATGTTTAAATACATGCATACATACATGTACCTGTAATTGTTCTTATCGGCAGTATCTTTCTGTTGCCCCCATCCAACGAATTTTCCCACCTTCAATTCTAAGCTGCATCTGATTTTCAGTTGCATTAACAGTACAAAAAAGTGCGGCTTAGATTGGAATAAATACGGTATATCATTGTTATCAAACCAATAACTGCTACCTGCAAAAACTATAACTTTGATATATTTTTATTTGACAGTATTCTGGTTGATGCACAGAACATATTATTTTAGCAACCACATTACCTCTGTACTCATACTGTATCACAGAGTCACATAGCCATCTTTTTATATAAAAATTTGGTTAGTAAACTAGTCATAATAGTTAAAATCTCCAAAAAGTGCACATAGCAGATATTGGTTTGACAATGACGACATGTGTAGTTGGTCATTGGTAAATAATTTATTACAATTCTTGAAATTATTTGTTCCTCATACTTATCTAATGTTTTTTTATGATTTAATTTTTATAGTTGTATTTTTCCTGTCAATTCTAAAAATTCCTATTTATTGACATTTTATTTTGGGAAAGTCGCTAGAAAAGAATGTTTTATTTTCTAGTTTTAATTAGTTACCTTTCTTTTTAAAATAACTTTAATTTTTCTGTATCAAATATTTATACTGCTTTCAAAGTCATTTATAAAAAATAAAAAAAAAATGTATTTATTTTTGTGTTTTAAAAGTAAATTGGGTTAATAACTTTTATCTAAAAAGCTTTTTAAATTTTTTTTTTTAATCTTAAATTATATTTCTTTAGAATATTCAATTGAAAAGTCATAAAATAAGTTTATGATGGATAAGTTTGAAAAGATGTAGTCACACTTTTTGATAGAAAAATTAAGACAAATTTACTTAAATTATATTTAATTCAAGTAATTTGAATTAGCTCTTATTATATACATAAGAAACTTCTTTTATACCCACTACACTTTTCATATGCACACAACATGTATCTATTTAAAGGAGAATAGCATATTAAAATAGGGTTTGGACTATATAAAAAACTATTTTTTTTTTCCAATTTTATGCATATGAAGATTTATATTAAATTCATCAAATAAATGGAAATGAAACAATTACAAATATACCTCATGAAATTGCATTTTATATTTATTACTTCTTTCCTGATACAAAACAATGAACACTATAATGAATAATTTTTTCCCCCAAACTTGCACTTATTGAAGGGATTGTTATGTACAGTAGAAAAAAGAACCATAATAATTCTAAGGTTTTCTAAAAGTTTTCATTTTATTGTTTTTATATTTACTGTTTCATTTTCATTTGTCTTTCAATTATTTCATGTGCCTTTTAAAATTGCAATACAGAAAGAAAGAAAAAAGTCAACATACTATTTACGTATAAACATGTATTAGTGATTTTTACTAATGTATCTACCGATTTTCATAGATTGTATGCAAAAGGGTATATGCAAAATATGAGCATCTTTCAAAAAGTAAAATGCTCTTCTGGTTCTTTGATCTATAATTTGATTTAATTGATAATCATTTATTCAAATAGACTTTTTTCTATGTTGGCTAATTTTAACTTTCTAAACTAAACTAAATTCAGTGGCACAACAGCCCATGAGGGCCAAGACCTACTGTGCCCATCTTAATTTTCATGACCTTGAGCACTGAGGTCCATGGACAGATGTTCCAGTCAGGTGGTCGGTTTGACACAAAACCCCCAGTGTTTAGTTCACAGGCAAGCTTGATACTCATTTATCAACTCACTGGAGGGATGAAAGGTTGAGTCAACCTTGCCCCCAGCCCAGGGGTTTAAACCCCAGACCTGTGGCAAGGAAGCTCAATACATTACCACTCAGCCACTGAGCTTTAATTTTAACTTTCATCATTTTAAAAACTATTTTTGCTCCTTGAATTTTTTTGAAAGTTTGAAGCTATTAAATAAAAGTTTTATGGGTGACAAATAAAATTAGTCTAAATAGGATACATTTTGGGAGCAATGACATTTTTTAAAAGAAATATGATAATGAATACAAATTTTTAGAAATTTTTTCATTTATTCATTCACAAAATATTGAAAATAAAATTTTAATTATATTTAGTAATAGTTTAATTTGTATACTTAACCTGTTAAGGACCATGATCACATATATGTGATCAGGCATTTCTCCCTTCGGGGCTTACGATTGATTTTGCTTTCTCTGTTCTGAGGCCATGATCAACCGGTGTGATCTGAATTTGGAACGTATGGAATTTGAAATGAATAGGTGATGATTGAAATATAAATCTTTGCATATTTTATTACGATAATGATTTTGTATGAATTTTTAAATGAAGTTAGGCTTGACAGGAAAAGTCACCCAGTCCTGAACTGGTTAAATAAATATGTAATCTACTATGTTTTATAAGATATAATCTCAAAAGTAATTAATAAGTATAATCTCAGAAGGGTTTCATATTCTTGGTAAAGTATTCTAGCTTTCTCAATTAAATTGTTTTATGCACAAATGGTTATTAAAGCATTTTAACAATGTTTATACTTACAGCTTTTCACTATGTTGTGGATTACACGGTTATGGAGATGTATTACTATTCATTTCATAACATATTTAATTTAAAATCTTAAGTATGAATTTTTCTGGAGAAATTCTTTATTAAATTACATTTACATTGAATTTACTGCATAATCTATGACTTTTGCTAGTATTTAACTCATTTTTTTATTTTACATTTTTATATCATAAACAATTAACCCTCTTGCTGCGTAGTTTTTATTACGTATTTCAAATCTGCATATTAAATCTACATTTTAGAGTTAAAATATACAAAAAGTTGTTGTAAAAGAGTTTTTATTTTAAAATATAGAATTAGATCATACAAATATGAACATAAAAGCATAAATGAAAACATAAACAAGAACAGTATGGGTTGCTCAGTAAATAGTTGGAAAAAATGCATACTTGTGGAAATCGCTGGTTGCTCTGCGAGAGGGTTAATAATTTTGATGTGTAAAACAATATATATATATACTGTAATATAATTTATTTTGAAGTTTAATAATGTAATTGAATTATCTGAATATAATACAGGTAAGATTAAAATGCTATGATTTTTTAGTGCTTGCACATTATTACATCAGTTTATTCTTTGAAATTCAATGTTGATTTGTAACTGAATTTTTCTTTACAGTCATCTACAAGTGTTAAGGTTAGATTATCCCCTTCCAGTTCAGAAACATCTAGTTCTGGATCTTGTGTTAATGAAACAACAACTGTGTCAAAATCAGGTAAAGTTATTTTGATCAACTTTTTTATTATTTAAGAATTTTATTGTATTTAGAAGTTAAATTACTGATTGGCTGAAACTAAGACATTTCTATAAAAGCATATATAAGTTTTGTTGATTTCAGATAATTTTATATACCTTATTTTTTTGGTTAATTTGTAAATACATAAATATGTATTATAATGAATAAAAAGTTCAATCAACAGAATTCTTTGAGCTCAGTTCTTTAAACTAACTAAAAATAATACAAGTACAGTTATTTAAAAAACATTATATCAAGATGTAAAATAGGTGTACTTCGGTATTTCTCCCGAAAAAGTGTTTTTAGAACTTAGTTTTTTTTTTTTTAAAATATAAACTATTAATTTTTTTAATGTCATGTCATGTTTCATTAATTAATTAATATTTATATTTATTCTCATCAAGTATAAAACTTTTTTAGATTTATTTTTTCTAAAAGAAAATTAGTAACAAATGCTAATAAGATTTAAACAAAAATATGTATATACTTTTTAGTTTAGATTTTTTAAAAAATGTATGTTTTTTTACAAAATTTTTTACTAAAGCTTTTTTTTAAATAGGTTTTTAACTTTTTGCAGTTTTTTAACATTATTGTAATATATAATGATACAAGTACAATTATTTAAAAAATATTGTAATATATATCAATACAAGTACAATTATTTAAAAAACATTTTATCAAGATGTAAAATAGGTGTACGGTATTTCTCCCGAAAAAGTGTTTTTATAGAACATACTTTTTTTTTTAAAAAAAATAAACTATAAATTTTTTTATGTCAAATAACTCAAAATATTTGAAAGATTTGTTTCAAAGTACCCAGGATCCACTGTAAGCCAGTACTGTGGCTCCTGGAATATGAGGTTTTGCTTAAACAAATAAGCAGTATTGCGATATCATTTTAATTTTAACATATCTTAGGAAAGAATTTTTATGTGCAAATAAGCTAATTAAGTAAGAGTTAATAATTCAGTACTTTCTATTAGGATGCAGCATGGTATTTTTATTTTGCTTATTTATTTACAAATAATTTAAAGATTTATGTATATAAGTAATGAGAAAAACTTATACCATGATTATGTTTTAGTGAAAAAACCTGAAAAAAGGATTGGGAGACCTACTGCTGGCACATGGCGTAAGAGAACTCCTAACAAACCTGCAGTTAATACATATGTTGCTAACGTGACTCCCAAGAACATATCTACTATGGAAGGATTGACTTCACCTCAAACTCCAGCACCTGCTGAGAAAAAATCAGTCTTACCTTTCTCAAAGAATATTTTACCTAAGAAAAATGATCCTGTAGATGTCGAAAAAGCATTCGGTCGAGATAGTAGCTTCCTTCCTCGTCCTTTGACTCCACCAGAGCCTGAGGATACAATTTCTGCCGAAGAGACTGAAAAAGCCATGGCTGAACTGGAAGCTATGTCTGGTTTAGCTTCAGATTCACAGCTTAATCAAAATTCTACTACCACTGCTACAAGCTTTTTAAGTAATGTGATGAGCAATGATCGAGCATTTTTACCAATTTCAGAACTTGAGAATGAAGCTAAAAAGTTAACTGCAGTTCAGACATCAAACACAGGAAATACTTCAATAGCTGTTTCTTCCTCGGAAAATAAAAATACTGTTTCTGTATCCTTGTCTTCTGGCTTACAAAGTATGCTTTCTCAAGGGAAGCATCATCTTTCACCAGGCTCACTTCAAGCATTGAAAAATGCTGGTGGTATCAGCATACTTGCAAATAATTCTATGAATTCATCTAGTCCCTCTAAATCTACTATTATTACTGTACCTTCTGCAAGTGCTGCTACCATTTTGGTTTCTAGTCCTGCAATGCGATCACAGCCTGCAAAAATGATACAATTACTTGCTAAGGGGAATTCAACTTTGGCTGTCAAAAATCCAGCAGGGGCAAATAAAGAATCTTCAGATCAACAATCATGTAATTTGTCTCTTTTATCAGATGTTGCTGGAATGACTGAACCCATGATAAATTCATCGAAGATATCAGATACTGGTTCATCATCTGCAACTTTGGTTAAACTTGCTGCTCCTGACAAGGGGTCTTTCCAACCAATGAAATGTTTGAAGGTTATCAAAACAATGCCAGCACCATCTCCTCCATCACGTATTGAAACTGCTGAGGAATTGGTGGAAAAGCAGTTAGCTATTCAGTCTCTCCACAAGAGCATTGGCATAGAGTCCCAAAGTAACCTAGGAAAAGAATCTGGTTATTCAATCTGTTATGCCAAAGCAGATGGTTCCATTGTATCTCGTTCTGTTACAAGACCAAGCTTTCCAGGGTATGCAACTATTACTTCTCATGCTCGAGGAAGGGGAAGAGGAAGAGGATTTGTATTCAACAAAAATTTGAGATTTAATGTGCAATAAATGGTTTTATGTGATGCTGGTTATTTGATTAAAAGAAATAATTTTACATAAGTTTTCAAAATATTTAACTTATTAACTTCATACTAGGTTTATTTATTTTTTTTAATTATTTAATTTAAATGAGAAAATGTGTCACTCTTTTTTTTATAGTTTGATTTATAAAATACTTTTAAAATATGAATAAAAAAAATGTGTTTGAAAGAAACTGAATTATTTGGTTTATATTTTTATTTTAAAATTTAATGTACATAATTTATGTTCAAAAATAACAATATATGAAAGTAAGTTTTCATTTATATGAAAAGTAAATTTTAAGATTCTAATATTCTTTATTATATTGAATTAATTTCTAGTGCCATATTGTATCAGTCGTCAGTGGTATTAATGAGGTTGAAAAAGAATTTCACAATATTATGTACTAAACTGGGAGTTTTAAAGAAGATTTTGATTTTGTTTAGAATTGTAAGCATTATTTTTTAAATACTCCATATAAGTCATTCTATTTCAAAAGTATTGTATAATGCATTTTTTATTTTTTTATCCTGTTTAACTCTTTAAATTTTGTTTTTCATGAAATACAAGCTAACAAATGTAAATGACTTTGTACAAATGTATATTTTTGTGATTTTGTCATCTATGTAAAATAGTGTAAATAGTTTTTTTAAAAAAAGGAATAGCTTTGTTTAGTGTTTCCTGTATTCATATAATATGTAAATAAATTTCTTAGATGAAATATTTAAAATATAAATTATTTTTCAGAGGTTTCTTTAAGAAAATTACTGTTCAAAAGAGAATAAGCAAAAAGCAAATGCTTCTTTGGAGAAAAAAAAAAATTGTATACAGATTTGATATACAGATTCTCCGTGATGTATGGTTGAGTTTTAAATCCAAATAATTGGTCTCAAGTCATGTTTTTAAACATTATTTTTATTTAAACAGAATATAAAAATTACACTTAAAACACAAAATTTAAGCTTTGTGCCTACAACTACTGAGCATAATGGGAAAAATACATATGTACTTTATTATTTGGTATTGTTTTCCCAAAACAACTTGAAATTATGCAATGCCAGAATTATAAATAATTAAATTCCATATCCATACATAGAGTTTTTTGATTGTGTGTGAAGGATCATAAGTTGTGTGACCCTAAGTCAAGGAGAAAATGCAGTTTGATTATATAATTTGTATGAAGTTCAACTGTAATTGCTTGCTTTTTCTAAAAATCACATGCTGAATTATATGTTGTTATTGAATCAATATATGCACTTACAAAGAATTTGCACAAAGGCAAGACTAAAATTTATATGTGTTATGTATTTTTTTGTTTTGTTTTTAAAAGAATTTTTTTTATAATTCTTTGTATATGCATGCATTGTTTACCCATGTATTTATCCAAAAAAGCTTTTGTAATTGCTTGTATAAATGGAATAAAAGTATATGTACATACAAATTACTTGGTTTTTCATTGCATGCTTTATTGAATATTTTTTTATTTGTATTATGTACAGTTCTTGAAAAATTCTGTCTTATTCTGTTATATAAGCATCTGCTTGCTTTTAATCTAACGATAATTTTATATTGTTAACTATGACTAGCAAATCGATTGTCTCATAAATTGCTATAATGTAAACATTTATCATGCCTGCCATTTTTTATGCTTTTCATTACGCTTTTACTCCTTGATCGTTCGTTTTTACATATTTTTGCAAAATTTCTATGATATGCTGATTATTTTCTTCCCTAGCTGCCAAAGCCCAGTGGGTAAGTGCTAGCATATCATGCTTCCATGCCACAAATCCGAGGTTCAAACCCCGAGCTGGGTCGACTAATGAGTACCAAGCTTGCTTGTGAACTAAACATTGGGGGGGGGGGGGGGGGGGGACGACCCCCCCACCCCAACTGTTGATGAACCTCAGTGCCCAAGGTCATGAAAACTGAAATGGGCATAGGGGGCCTTTGTCCACATAGGCTGTTTCACCACTGAGTTTAGTTTTAATGCTGCTAATCTTATATTTATAATGACTGGAAAATGAGTAATGAAAACCATAGGTCTCTCACTACCATTGTTTTTAAAAAATTCAGTTAAATTTGTCCTGCATATTGTATTTCATTAGCTATTGGTTCCTGATATGTAGCAATGGTTTCACATTGCCATGAAACACTTTTTTTCTTTTTATTCACTACACTTCATATGTTGCCTTAATAAAATCAAATATACTTTCAAACACATAAAGAGTCTTCTATGAAAATGAATTGGATTGTACTACCACATCAACAGAAGGGAAAATTATGTATTTATGACATGCATCTTACTAATGTATGATTTTTTGCGGTTGTCAATATGATATTCCCTGTTGCAAATTGCAAATAAATCAGGTAGTTGAAAATTGGGTCACTTTTTCAAGGACAATGTTCAGCCAAATGTAAAAACTGAAGTACTGTTTTTATCTTTTCTTGTATATCATAGTGTACTTTTGACTGCATCTGATCATGCCAGTTCTCTTTTTAGAAAATATTACCAAAGTACTATTACTGAGCAGTATGAGACTAAAACATCTGCTCTGATTAGTCTACTAGCTTCTAGTTGGAAAGAGTATAACTCAATGCATGATAAAAAGTCCTTTTTGTAGCAGCATTTGATCGCAGTAATGATTCAAACTGCAAATTATATCCTATTATAGTCATTTTTTTTAACCTTTAAAATGTCAAATTTGAAGTGGCTTTGTTGTAATTCCAAATTACATAGGGAATTTTCTATTGGAGAAAATGTGTTAGATAACTCATGGATCAATTTTAAAAAATGGGGGATATCCTTTGAGAGAGAGAGAGAGAATATTTAGTTTAGTTTATGAAAAGATAATGCTAGGGGGAAATGAAGTTAATACCTATTTAAAGGAAAAAGAGAACTTAATTATGATCTAGTGTTACTCAATACATTTGGTATCAGAAAAGGGGGCTACTTTATAACTTGATGAGATGCTCGTCTACAATCTATAAAGCTATCACACACACAAAGTTTGCACGTTTTAAAGAAACCTAACAATTTTTACAACACTAATGTACTCATCATGTTTGAATATTTAATAGCTGAAGCTCTATTCAGCTTCTGTCTGAATGGTGGAGTCATGGTGACAGAACGACAACGAGTATTGTCCAGCTTGTAAATTGCTTGAGTTCTAATGTTAAGATATTTTTTCTGTGAGTACATTTGTAAGTGAATGTCTATGGGAATGAGATTACAGATGGTCTGGCCCATAAGGATTCTACACATGGTGGCTGCCTTACTTTTTCAGAAATCGCTACCCAGGTCAAAAAAGATATCTGTTCTTGCAGGCCCTTGTACATTAGTATGAAGTAGTCCTGGTGCTGCTTTGCTTGGGACAAGCAGTTGGTGAGATGAGACGATTCTTGCTAGGCTACACGTTGGACATACTCGAGCTCAACAGCATGTGCCAGGCCTTAAAGCTTACTCGCCTTTTCCGAATTGCAATGTGACTCAAGCCGCACCTTCCCACATCTTGACTTGTATTGGTTGCCATAAGAGCCAGCTGCTCTCAAGTCCTGCTACGGTTCTTCGTTGTTTAAAAACGCACGGGTTCATGGACTGGATCTAGATCAGGGATGGCGAACCTTTTTGAGACGTGGGTCAAATTTTGTTCATATATATATATATTTTTTTTTACTACTAGCGCGTGGGTCACTAACGCCCATTTGCACCAGAGTTAGGTTTAAAAATTTTTAACTGAGTATTTTTAAAACTAAACATCTTTAAATTCAGTTGACTTATAATGGGTAAAAAAGGGTGCTATGGAAATCTCTTTCTACAAACATAACTGATTAAAGTGCATTTTATCCGAAGAAAGTGCTTTAAATATGGTTTTTTGCTTTGGTTTTCGATTGTTTTTCAACAAACTAAATGTGAGCAAAACTTATACACTTTGATATTTTGTAAACACTTTTGCTTTATTTCAAATACTACATACTTTCATATACATTTGTTGTCGTTTGCGTAGCTTTGACCAGGGTGTAGCTACCGCCGTATCAATGATATGGGGCCCCAGCTTCAGGCCCTAAAATGTGTAAGAAGAGATCGCAAAATATGAGAGCACAAAAGGACCCCCCAAAGATTTGGATTCGGGTCTACTCAGGACTAGCTACGACAGTGTTTGGAACTGTAATGATCAAACTGAAGGTTATAGACAGCATTTAAATTGCTTTTGTGTCAATGGGCTTGAAAAAATTCAAATGGAATACAAATTAAAAAATTTAAATAAACTCGCGTAAACAAACAAGTGGTTGCCTACTAATCGTGGGTCAGTTAGGGCTTGGTGGTCAGCGTCTGACCCACGGGTCATAGGTTCGCCATCACTGAACTAGATGTTCCTGTTGATCAAGTGGGATGAGAAACAACAACAACAAATATTTGATCTACCTTATTTAGTTCTTAAAAAAAAATTCCGTAAAATCCGGTGTATAACGCACACCTATACTTTAAAGTTGACTTTTTTTAAAAATTTTTAGATATATTCGCCGTAAAACGCGAACCCCTTTTTTTTACGAAGAAATCTGAAGTACACATTGCTCTTACGTTTTGAAATAATTTATTCTGCGCATTACCCCAGACTTTTGAAAAAAAAAAACAGTATACTTCTAGAACTACAACTCTTTTAGTTCATAAGGCAAGTCATTTCCTTTAAATAAATAGTATTTCGATACATACAGAAGTCTTAATTTTTATTTATGCTCATCTGTTTTGTTATTTTTAAAGCTATCGTTTTTATACCCGGCGTACAACGCGCTTTTGTGTTGAAAAGTGTGCGTTATACGCCGGATTTTACTGTATTTGTATGTAATATGATAAAATTACTGTACACTTTCATTATACCTCTAGAAATGTTACAAAGAAGTTATTTTTATTTAGCAAATGCGTGACTAATCATTATTAGAAATTAAATCTGTCGCGATTTATTACACATTTCTAATTAGAACAACAAAGGAAGGAATTTTAACTTGTTTACGTACTGGAAAGATTTTTCAGGTAAGTGACGGCATTGCTTATTCAATTATTTTTTCCTCTTATCTCGCTAATTCGTTGTGCAGAAGGGCTGATGTACGTTAAATCTATCGAGGCTCAAAGTCCCCACATTGCGTAGTGTGGAAGTTTGGAGAGTGGAATGCAATCTCAGGTGTCGTATTCATCACTAGGCCTTGGCTAAATTACGTGGTCTGTATCTAATATCCGTGTTAATAAGTAATCGACGATTTTAAATTCACCCCTCTCCCATTTTATTAATTTATTTTCGCAGAATTGTGCCCAAAATCTTTAAGCAATTATGTAATTCACATAATAAATAATATTTAACGCATTATTAAAAAAAGGAAAGGATAAAATCCATATATGTATAAACTTCCTTGTGTTTTTTCCCCGTGAAATTCGATTAGGAATACAAAAGCACGTTATGCTTGAAGAAATTCTAAGCACTCTCAACGAAATGTTAATTCGTCGACCGGAATAATTATACACATTTAAAAAAATGAAAATGAAATAGGAAGCAAATTAATATGCATCGACATCTTTTTAAAAAGAAATTCAAAATTCTTGTCTATCATACGAACAAACGAATGTTTTGTTTATTGTGAAAATAATTTCCTTACAATTCTTTTTTCTTTCTCCGATTTTCATATAAAATTATATATTAAAAATAAAGTTTTTACAATGTACATTATAAACGAATCGTTAATTTTATTTCGTATGTTATAAAAGGATTAGGCGATTTATAATATTTAAAATGCACTTTTAACAGATTGTTCTTTATTTCTTGATGACAAAGATCTACTTTTTACTATTATTCTAATAAATTCCGTTTAAATCTTGCTTCCTTTTCATATTTCAGTGCTATTCAAATTTAGAATAAAATATTCGATCAAGGTTATGATAGAACAAACGTTAATGTACTCTTTTTGCTTCAAAAATAAATTACGAACATTCCATACGCACTCAATTTATGATTCTTCAAGTGCATAATTCGTCACGAAAAAGAATCAGCTCAACTAGATCTAAAGGTACAATCCCTCGTCACGACTTGCGAAGTGTTTAACAATCCAACAATAGAAGCATTTCGTTGCTTCCGATAGAAGAATTGAGGGCAAGAACGACTGAGACACGAAGAGATGTGTTTTACATGCGATTAAAAGAAAGAACCTAATTGCGTACATACTGACATCTTTCGCTCGGATTAGCCATTGAGCAGTACAAAATACACGATTGCAAATTTTTATAATGCTGAATTATGGAAAATCACTCACTGTTTATTTGAACACATCTTTCGCTCTCACCGTTCTATAAGTGAAAGTATAAATTATAGTGTCTAGGAAGACCTTGACGAAGATAACATCTCAATGAATGATAAATTTTGCTTTTATTTTTAAATGAAGAAATGTTTAAAATACTATGGTGAAATCTTTTAGGAATAGTTGGTTTTTTGGGGGGAGAATTTTTAGGATATTCTCTCCACATTCGCTTGCCAAATGGGATAATGAAAAACTTTATACCTTATGAAAAACCATATTTGTGAGGGCTTAGATGAAGGTTACTCAACCTTTTTTTTCTGCCTTGGCCGCATATATATGATGGCTATTTCACGATGGAGGGGAGGGGGAGAAGTGCTTTAAGACCAAGATTACATAGAAAATTTAAAATGTAGAATATTGATCAAAATATTAAAACTCCTATTTTGATTTTTTTAATCATTATTTTATATATATATATATTTTTTGTCCCCAAATTTTTTTTTAAAATTTGGGAAAATTTTAAAAATTCACACCCTCTTTTCTTTCAAAATTTTTCTCCATCCGAAACAGTTTCCCTGTTTTAAATAAATTTCATAGTGTGCCTTTGTTACACCGCTGTGACATTACCATTGATAATTTTTTTTTTGCTGTAATAAATTTTATTTATCACCTCTTGAAATCGGCTTCCCAGGAAAAAATGTCAAGAACCCATCCCTTTAATAGATTTTTTTAAATCAACACTTTCGTGATAAATAAAAAAAATTACCGATCCCCGCTTGTTGTTCCCACAAAATAAAACCAACTTCCCAATGTCTTGAAAAAAACCAAAATATTTTCGCTTTTCAAGATAAAGAAAAAATAAATTAAAAAATTTGTTCCACTCATAAAAGGGTTGCCCCACCGTTGTCTATTATCCCTAATCAGAAAAAGAAAATATCAATTCACCCCATTGAAAATCGGCCGTAAAAAGCAAAAAATTTATATATTTGATTTCTTAAAGAATTTTCCCCCCAAATTTTCATAAATAAATGAATTTTGAGAGCGATGGGCCAAGGGCCCCTTAAAAAGGGCCCCGGGGGCCCCAGGTTGAGATTGCTGGCTTAGATCCTTTTTACCCCAAAAACCACCGGGGAAACCTTATTAAATTCCGGCAATCCCAAAAATAAAGGTTAAAATTAATTCAAAAAATTTTTTTTCGATTTTGTAAAAATTTGAATTTTTTAACTGGGGTTTTCTGGTGTTCCTAAACTTTTAATCGTTGCGAACCGGTCAACGTTCTATAATTTTACCATGGCCCATTGAGGGGGGAGGGGACGTTGATTGTTGATATTTAAGATTATTTTGATTTAATAAATTTAATTTTATTTAAACATGCCTTCAGAAAAAAGTTACTCTAAAATATGAATAGAAAGTGATTTAATACGGAATATAAAGTGATTTCCATAATAAGTCGCACAAATCCGAATGAAATACACCATAGTAAATATAATGGAAATAATTTAATCTTCCCTGTGCAGCATGGTACTTTTTGATCAACGGACCGGTACCGGCCCGGGGGTTGGGGACCACTATGTTAGGTGAATGAGACATTCTTGCTAAAATGTCAGTACCAAAGACTTGAATGACAAGATTCTGTGAATTTCAGTTAGGTCTGCATGATCTTTTCTTCTTATATAGTGAACATATCAGAATTATATGATAAATAATTTCTATAAAACTTTGTATTTATACATGTAGATATTTAGTTTTTTGTTTAAAGTTTTTAAAGAAATTCTTGGAAAAAAATATCGTCTTACTAAATTCTGTTCATGTACTTAGTCCTATAACATCTGGTCAAAATAGTTATATAGAAGATTTTTTAAAAAATTTGAAATAAATACATCATTTTACTTAAATGAATAGTTTAACTTACGATGAATAAAGTTCTGAAAACCTAATTATTCCAATAAACAAAAGAGATGAATATTCAAAGCATGTATTCACACACACACACACACACACACACACACAACACACACACACACACACACACACACAACAACCCCACACACACACACCCAAAACACACACACACACACACACACACACACACACACACACACACACACACACACACACACCACACACACACACACACACACACACACACACACACACACACACACACACACACACACACCACACACACACACACACACACACACACACACCACACACACACACACACACACACACACACAACACACACACACACACACACACAGAAAAAAATTTTCCAATAGTAAAAAATAAAAAAGGGCAAATGAGGGTTTTTGTTAAATAACCGTTGGTTATCCAAAATGCAACACCATGAAAAGCTTTGGGAAATTTTTTTCGCCTCCGTATCCCGGGGGATAAAAGATTTTTTTTCAGGCATACTCACACCATGAATGCTTGTAACCCCCGGGCTTATAAAGAAAGAAAAAAATTTTCAAACTGGAAGTTTTCGGGGTGTTTTGCATGAGTAGCTTCAGTATCTACCGAGTTTGTGAGTTTGGTGTTTTATGGCGCAAGAGCCAGTTTTGGCTATACCGCGAAACATTCTTACGTCTGTGGTTAACGGGAAAGGAAAAGGAGAATTGGATGACAAGATGGAGGTCGAAAATGAGAAGATCACTGAGTTTTAGGTCGTGACTTCAGTATCTACCGAAGAAGACGAGTGTCATTCTAGTACATTTCTGAGTTCAACCGAGGAAAAATAGTTGCTTATATGTAATGTTCGGATTATCTTTCCACGAAACGGGGATCGTTTTGGACACAATTAAGAAATAATGAATCTGTAATCGATGGATGTGAGAGGAAACAGCTGACCGGTAGCACCGATTACACCAACTTTCTCGCACCACTACGCCTGATGATGGCCATATTATGCGCATGGGAGGAATGGATTGCTCTGGCATGTCAAGAAGTATATCACAACAAATATGATCTATTATTTAACAACCAGTGTCTGCATATATTATTCGTCGTCGTTTGCCGGAATGTCCATAAGGCATCTATTACTGTAATTATCTTTGTCTTAAAACCACAGACATTTGTGTCTGCAATTGTTGAGAGATGAAGAACATATGTGGAGCACGCAGCTGGCTCTCAAACACTTTCTTAGCTGCCTTTCCATTGCTCGTGCCATTTTCAAAAATTGGCATTGATTGTAACATGGACACATTATACATAGATAGGGCCGAGGACATTTCCAAGGCAGTGACCTGAAACGCTACGATGGTTGGATTACATTCGGGGAAATTGAGGGGAATTCGGAGCAATTGTGGGGGGAAATTGCCTAACTGTCTCTCTATGCATCGCCATTCTGGTTCTGTATTCAGATTTCGGATGGTTTTGGAATCTATTCCCGCAATCCCCTACTACGCTGAAACATCTCGTAATTAGGAACCCAAAATACTAGTGAAGACTGCCTAGGGTGACCAAGTCCATGGATTGTTTCTAAAGCCGACTAATTCTTTCCCAATGCCTGACGTAACAATTGAGCCTAATCGAAAACGGCTTAATCGCCAACTTTTTTCGCCGACACCCAGTTGATCTTCAGTTTCAATGTTCAATAGGATGGAAGATCCTTAAACCTTTTGGCGTCCTATCCATGTGACAACGGCTTGATGCAAACCGTGTCGCGACACTCACCCTTAGTGTCAATGTTTGAAGGAGTTTACAGCCCATGGTGAGAGTCCCTCGGAGGGAATCAGACGTGCACTTATTGATCAGGCACCAATGGGGGACAAATGAAAGCCCTGCAAGTCTGTTACACCTCCGAGGTGATAGGATCGTGAAGCCAGCCCAGGGAGTATAAAGGGTCGGTTCGCAAGTGGACGAGAGACTTTCGATCTCCTTCCATCTTGGGAATTACTTCGCTGTTAAGTTTTGAGTTTGTGGAGGCGGCTGCACTTCAAAGACCAACGGAGATGAACAATGCAGACTTGTGAAAGACGGAGCGCTGGAGTCGGTGGAGCAACAGCTGGAATGCTGTTTTTGGATTAGAACTTTTCTACTGCGAAATGCTGTGAACTTTAATCAATTTAATAATGAATATTCTTTTATTTTTATTTAATCTAGCCTTTTGAGCAAATAGCTGTGCGATCCCTCATGCTACCATATTAAGAAGTAATTTAAAGGGATCACGATACTACAACGCGTTGTCCATAGAATTCATCATATTTATTAGGTTACGAACCTGTTGTCCTCCCTTGTTTTTAGAGCCAACCTGTGCCCATATTTCAACCGGAAAATGTGCGACTTCGCATATTGTACTAAATACTCTTTCCCACCAGATTTCATTGCTGTCTTGGCTTGCCTGTTCTTCCTATTTACCGCCATATGGAACAAGTATGGGCAATTATTGGGCAATAATCATTGCGGCATACACCTCCCTCTGTTGCACCAGATCAATTTTGGCTAAACGAGCCTTCATACCTCAACTAGTCATCTAATGCTGAGGCGTGTAACAGCGTTTATTGCCATCTGGGGTAGCAATACCCAGTACTGGTTTCCTCTTCTTCCTCACTGGAAAAGCGAACTGTATTTTCATTCACTTCCCCTTTCTGTTGCGTGTTTTGTCTATAATAATTAAGTCTATATGTCATATTTCTTGCCCTTCTTGGTGTATTTTGGATGGCCAACAGTGTGTAAATACATATTAATTTGGAATATAGTTTTTCTAAATTAAAAAGAAAAAAAAAAAAAAAACCTTGAGTTGAGAATGCTTTTAAACATATAAAACATATTCTAAGTTAGCGTCGAATTTAACCAAACGAATAGAGATTGACATATCTTTAAGCTTAATACATTTTTTGAATCAATATATTTTGCCTAAAAATAATCCACTCTTTATCTTTTATCTGATCCTCTGTTATGTAAAATTAAAAATTTTTCCCATTGAATGGAAAACTGCTAACGTATTAAATGTTTCTAAATTCTAAACATTGTGTACCATAATATTAAGGTACCCGACTATGTTTGAAACCGTGATTTTAAAAAAGCGCATAAATGGATAATTTTCATGATATTTAGTGTCATTTAGATTAAAATACATGTATAAAATTGTTTTAAGGACATTTTGACCAAAAAAAAATATTTAAATACAATATTTCGGCAAAAAATTAACTTAGAATAACCATTTTTCAAAATGTTCTCCTTTTGGGAAAAATGCTTCTATTATAATAATATTTTGCCTGTATATAGCTCAGACATCTGTACTGAGGCTCAAGTATGACTTTTGAAAAATTCTCATTATTTTCAGAGTTACTACCCATTGAAATAATTATCGGCATTTTTGTCTTAAAATTTCTCCCCTCGGTTGTCGTAAAACATGGATAAACCCACTTCTAAGTTAGATATTTCAAACATTCTAGTTGAGCCTCTGTACAGAAGTCTGAGCTACATACAGGCAAAATATTATTATAATAGAAGCATTTTTCCACAAAAGGACAACATTTTGAAAATTTGTCATTCTATGTTCATTTTTTTATATCAAAATATTGTACTTAAGTAAATTTTTTATTGTAATACTATTCTTAAAACAATTTTCTATACATTTTCTAATCTAAACGACACTAAATATCATAAATACCCTTTTATACGCTTTTGAAAAATCAGGGTTTCCCGAACGTATGAATCCTTGTGAAATGAATCACTAATTTGATTTACGTTGCATGGGCCACGGTAACCTAGAAGCCGTGGTCACGAACTCATGGTCGAGTCGCGAGTTCGAGTTCTAGTGCCACTGAAAACCTACCGATTAGTGGCTGGCACCCCAGATCTGGGGGTTTCAAGCTCCCACGATGGGTGTGGAAGTTTGGGGAAAGAGGGTGTGCCAGCTCAGATGTCGTCTTCGTCACTTGAATATGTTTGAAATTACGATGTCCGTTGCCAATAGCCCTCGTGTTGCTTTAAATGCGACGTAAATAGACACTCTCACTTGATTTACGCGCAGACCAAGTAGGGGTTGGCTCTCTCCAAATTTCCCAAATTAACCAAACGGAAGGACTTTGAGCCTCGACAGATATAACGAGCATCAACTATTCTACACGGTGGTCTTTAGTTGCATCAGAGCGTGACCCCGCGACTCGATAACACTGACCCCGACCACAAGTATATTTGAGTTATAGTTTTGTAAAATTATATATTTTACATTAAATAGGAGCATTTATTTATTCAATTCCTACACTATTAGCTCACACTCTCTATATATTTATTTATTTATCTTGGTGGGGGAATTTTCAATCGTTAATAAAATACATTTTAAAGGCTCAATTGAGCTAAAATTTTTAAAACACGGTTTTTTTTGGATGACAATACAGTAATTTCTATAATTAATAAAAATTGATTGTTAAAACAATTATTAAAAATTACAAATACAGCCAGTTGGTTTAATTTTTTGGCGACTTAGGACCCTTGGCCCTTGTGCAAAACTTGAAAGGGGGTTTTTTTTCTACATTTTGCCCCTGTTTGAGCTGAAATTTTCATACACTTTTTTTTTGGAAAAAATACGAAAATTAATTTAAAAAATAATTGATTAAAACCCAATTATTTAAAGATACAGATAAGCCTCGTTGGTTTCTTTTAGCACTTGGGTCAAAACTTTAAAAAAATTTTTTTTTTTACGTCTTAAAGCACAGTTGAACTGAAATTTTATAAAACGATTGTTTTGGATGACAATACGATACTTTAATGATAATTAATAAAAATAATGACCATTTAAAGTTGTGATTCTGTCCTAGTAATACAAATTTTTACTATTTTTAATATTTATAAAAGTGCTAAAAATAAAAAATTTTTTTTTATTGATCTAAGTAGGAATAGACTTAAAATTTTTTTTATATTACCTGTTTTTTAGTTCAAAACAATGTATGATATTTAAATTCTTTTCTCTGACATATAGAGGAAGGAAATTTAAAATTATAGACTCAATTTTTTCAAAATATAATCAAAATTTCTTAATAAATTTATTATTTTTAATGAAAATAAGAGATAGTTCTATATTTCGAATGTTTTTGAATCCTTTTATACAAAAGACAAAGACAAAATCTATATCATTTGAAGGATTATTTTGAAAAGACTTACTTGTTCGAAATCTGACATTAATATCAGACAAGTAATGGTACAAATTTGATAATATCAGTTATATCTTCGTTGCGTGTATTTCTACACAGGCCAAAAAAACACGACAATAACTTTATTATACTTTCCCATTCTTTCTCTCTTTCAGTTGTAATTACGGTGACATATACAGCATTTATCGATGCATTGGCAGTTTTTGTTCTATAACATACAGGAAATAAAATGAATAATGATCTTATAAATCGAATGCTTCATAAATAAAATATGTAATAACGCTGTTGGGGTTTTCGGAATTTCTTTAATTGAATGCCGATTGTTATCATAAATCCACGGGGAGACATTTAAGACCTATGTTACATTCCTTATTAAAGTTATGATATAACTGATATATCCTTTTCCTTAAACATTTCTTAATAGACCTCCTCTTTATTTAGAAAAAAATTATAGCTTTGTGATTTCAAATTTATCACAGACAAAACGAACTTTTGTGGGGAGGTCTAACGTGGAGCATAAACACTTTCCACAGTAGTTTTAACTTTTTTTCTGTCTAATGGGGCTGCGGTTGGTAATTACAGTTGCAGACCTAGTATATTTCCCGGGAACTGATATCACTTTTTGAGTACAGCACCATATAGGTGGATATCAATGACGATGCGAAAACTACTTTGCTGAGACTGCCCAAGCTAAACAGGCTCTTTAGGGATCTTTAACTCATACGACACGGACTCTGTTGATTTTTAGCATGATGAAAATCCACCGACTCGAACCCAAAAACTTGGTATTACAAGGCCAGTGCCAAACCCACTACGCAATCCAGCTGGCAGTAGTTTTAAAGTTGAAGCTAAGATTTAATGCTGCAGTTGAAAGAATACTTTTAAAAAATTAAAAATACACTCATGGACAAAAAAATTAGCTCACCAAGAAATAATTGCGGGATCGTAACGAAACTTAGCATGAAGGTACATGTTGGGGGAGATATGCAAATGATTAGAAAGTGCAGCGTGTTTGCGGTTTACGTATAGCCGGAAGAGGGCGTTTAACGTCGTTCTCCGTGGAGTATAAAACAGGTAACCAAAACTTGTTTGAGTGAGCTGAATCGCTTACAAAGAAAGAACTTAGGTAGACATGCCATTACGCCGCTTTTGAATACAATATGAGCAGCTATCGCAGTTTGAGAGGGGGAGAATCATCGGCATGATGGGAGCTGGGTGGTCAGCTTGGCGAGTAGCTCGTCAATTAGGCCGCTCTTATTGTGTTGTGATGAAATGTTGGGACCAGTGGATCCGAGAGATGTCATTTTCACGAAGACCAGGCTCAGGACACCCTCGACAGACCAGTCGTCGAGAAGACCGCCACATCCTAAGCAACACACGCCTACAGCCAACTGCTTCATCGGCCGCCATCCAGGCACAGGTAGCACCTTCAGTATTCTCCTGTGTATTCTCGAACCATACGAAGGCGCTTGGCTGAAGGGCATTTGGGGTCGCGGCACCCATTACGTGTGCTGCTCTTGACTTCCACCCAACGACGGCTCCGTTTGGAGTGGTGCCGTGCAAGAGGAAATCGGACTGCAGCGAAATGGAACCAGGTCGCCTTTAGCGACGAATCTAGATTCAATCTCAGCAGTGATGACAATCGTGTTCGTGTGTGGAGACCCCGTGTTGAACGCCTCAGTCCTGCCTTTGCTTTAAAGTGACACTCTGCTTCCACAGCTGGTGTGATGGTATGGAGTGCCATTGCCTACAATACATGGTCATGCGTATTATTGATCCGTGACATCATGACAGCCCAGCGGTATGTCCATAACACCATACAACCACATGTGTTGCCACTCATGCAATGGCTCCCAGGAGCCATTTTTCAACAAGACAATGCTCGGCCTCGCACGGCAAGGGTGTCACAAGACTGTCTCCACACTGTTACTACCCTTCCTTGGCCTTCCCGATCCCCAGATTTGTCTCCAATCGAGCATATCTGGGATCATTTGGGACGGCGAGTTGGGCATTCCACGAGTTTGAACTAACTATAGGCAAGGTTACAGCAAATATGGAACGAAATGTCTCAAGAACATCATACAGAACTTGTATGCCTCATTGCCCAATCGTATCGCATCGTGCATTCGTGCTAGAGGGGGTTCAACAGGTATTAAATCCTCCGTTCTTTTGCCTTTTTCTCTGAAATAAATGATCCTTTTTCTTTGATTTTCTAATCATTTACTTATTTCAAAGTAGTCAGTACGTATGTAAAATTTCGTTTCATTTTGACTATTCCTTTTGCTCTAATTTTTTTGTCCATGAGTGTATATAGAGTAATTTGGACTCTCCAATAATGTCAAGACTGATGGATATTTTTTTCCATCAGGCCTAGTGGTCATGGTCATGAACTCGTGTCCAGCGAGTCTTGAGTTTGAGCTCTAGTGAAGACCCGCCGTGTATAGGCCTAATACACATAAAATTTATCGAGGCTCAAAGTCCTCTCGTTGGCATGGTTTGGTAGTTTGATGAGGGGGAGTGTTGCCATCGCGTTACTTGATTGAGTTTCAAATTACGATGTCCGTGGTCAATAGGAATCATCGCAATTTCATTTTTTCAGCAGGACAGAGCTCTACCTCCCCACCTTCCGATTCTGTAAGGCAGTCATAGACAAACTTTTTAGGACAGGGTCAAATAAAGGAAGTTTTTTGGTGGGCCGAAAGAATAAATAATTCTGTATTTCTCATTTTTTTCTATTTTATAAAGCATAAAGGCGAATGAGCATATTGTAATAATTTTATGCATACTTAATGTGCAAAAAATATACAAACTTGTTCTGAAATTTCAGCATATTCAAAAAAATGAAAGTGCTTTTGAATGAATTTTTTTTCTGAAACACTTAAACTGAAAATTTCTTCACACAGTTGCTTTAAAATCAGCCTTCTAGTGGCATAGTTGGTTTGGCGTTGACCTTGTACACCTATGGTTGCGGGTTCGTCCCCGGTCCATGTCGGGGGATTTTCACGATGCGAAAAAATCGACAGCGTCCATGTTGTATGATTATGAGGCATGCAAAATATCTCTTGAGTGCCTGCTTGGTTGAGTGCTCTCGACAAAATTAAATTCATAATAACGGTTTCGCATCGTCAGGGCTCAAGTGCCTCTGTGTGGTGGAAACTAGGCTCAAAATTACTTGCAGTGATTGGTATATACCAACTGTATGGTGTTGCACTAAAAAGAGATACCAGCTCTCGGGGAATGTACTGAGTGTGCAATGGTAAAAACCCTCATTAGAAATAAAACAAGTCATATAATTTTTTTTTTAGGTCAACTAAAAAATATTTATTTTAGTTACTTTTTATTAAATAATTACAATTAATATAAATATGTATATACATATGACAGAATCACAATATTAAGTGGCAAAATAGAAAGCGATTTCCCTTCCTATGTATGGTGCTGAACTATTATTTCTGTTTGTTACTTTTTATTCATTCATAAATCACGTTCTCATAAATTAGGACATCCCAGGTGTGGAATTTGAATCCACGACCTTTGGTTTAGATGTCCAACGCGTTATCCATTGCACTACAGGGACACATCGAGCGAATTTCCTTTTCATGTATGGTGTTAGACTACTATTTTTGTTTGTTACTAATTATTCATTAATTAATAAATTAATATTTGGAAAAACTGTATTAACATCAAGTGTCATCCACTACAAGCTTAAAAAATATATTTGAACTTGAATGGATAAATAGAAAGTATATTATTAACGATTGAAAATGTGAACACGACGCACACACACACACACACACACACACACACACACACACACACACACACACACACACACACACACACACACACACACACACACACACACACACACACACACACACACACACACACACACACACACACACACACACACACACACACACACACACACACACATTATTACGTGTAGATCCGATTCGAGGATTTATGCAAAAACAACCCCACAAAGACAATAAACAGTTCTTAAGAGCGATGCGAATTTATTATCAAAAATCTAACTTTAAATACAGGATTCAGCAGCAATATTCACAGAGTAAATCCCCGAAGTTGTCACACCTTCAACTCGTAATCAAAACACAATCATCAGTGTTTAAAAATACACTTAAGTAAAAGATTATTCACAAACACAACCGAGCTTAATCGCTAGTGAAACAATCCTCACTATTCGCAGGTTAAAATCAGACTGACTCATTGCGACGACGACGCTGGACATCATTGGGAACTGGAACGCGAAGCGTTCCTCCGTCCCATACTGGTGTATTTGGGCTCTGAAGTTGATGGGCCTTTATAGAATCAGCGTTTCCTGATTGGTGGACGTGGAAGGAGAAAGTGGGAGGAGCTAGGCTGGCTGGTTTCGGCGGTAACTGAAATCAAGTCCAAAATTCGTGCGAGACTCGTCTGCTATAAGTCGTCAGGGATCAGTGAGTAAACACTCTATTGGCTGTTCTGGTGTCATTTAGAGAATACAAACTTAAGAAAAATTAAAGTTAGGAGGGCTAGGATGCCTGTGCGGGTAGCGGGATTTAAAATTAGACAAAATGAAAAAAGATAGAAGATAAATAATAATATAAAATAAAACAATTAATTTAGCAAATTAGAAGGTGCCATTCTCCACCGGAGAATGACTAGGAATTAATGTTAGGGGGGATTGATTATATGAGTCTAGTAATATTCTTCTGGGCCTCTTTTTATTAAAGTTGGGATCGTAGTTTTCTAGATTTAAGATATTAGAGTTATTCTGACTCACTGCGGCTGGCATTGCTCTATTTACAAACCCGACGGAAACTTCCAGAAAAATCCGCATGCGTCATAAAGCGTGAACTTAGTCGCGAGATCCACTACTTTCTAGAAGTGGGATGTTTTGGGGAGACGTATTGCCACACGCTCACATCATCCGGAGTACAAGCAACAACTCAAACAGATGTTGATTGAGGAATGGGCACTCCTAATACCTCAAGAAATGTTGCACCAGCTGGTTCTGAGTATGCGGAGACAGTGCAGCAACCATTGTAGTAAGGGGAGGGGGCATATACCATATTAAGGAACATCTGTTTGTTGTTCTTCCTAGTTGATAGACAATCATGAGTCACGATACTATGTTCAATAAAAGCTTGTTTTTGTTTGATTCCACAATGTATGCGTGTTGTATTCTTTTCAGCGCCGATGCTTTCGTCATCCTTTACGTACATAATACTCTCCTCATTTCAAAAATTTCATGTCTCTCAGATGATTTTTTTCGTGAAGTTATGGCAATAAACCCACCTGTTGCTTAAGTTTTGCACACCAGTGTAATATATTTATAAATGTATCAGTGCTGCACAATGTATTTGATAATTAATTTAACAATACCAAGTTAAAATAAGTTTAACAATTACCAGTGACCCCATGGGCTTGTCATGTTTAAAATTATGTAAAAACTGTAATACTTATCTTGATCATTTGTATGGTTTATAATTAAAGCCGTGCTGTAGCTTTAGTGTCAAAGTACATTATTATTGAATTTTATACATTGTTATTGTATGGAAAGGAGGGGGCCAGAAAATTATGAACTGAAAATTTGGTCGCAAATATTGAAAGTTTGAGAACACTGCCTTAATCTAAAGTTCCCTTTTCATTGGGATTTCACAGGCTTCTCTGGAGAACGTACCTTTCAAATTTATCTTTCTACTGTCATGAAATAAAAAGTAGTTAAATTGCTTATTAAATCAAGGCAAAAAAAAAAAAAAAAATGCTGTATGTTTAAGATAAAAAAGAGAAAATTGTTGTGCGTGTGATTTTGATTTTAAAAACTTCAAAAAAAAGTTTTCACAATAAAAGGGATAATTACCTTAAAATCCGGCGCATAACGCGCACCTATAATTTCAAGCTGAAATTTTCAAGTTTTAAGAATGTTTATCGTATAACACGCACTCCCTTTTTTTATGAAGAAACCTGATATGTACGAGCGTAATCCTAATTATGAAAGGGGGGTGCCAGCTCAGGTGTCGTCCTTGCACTTGACCATGGTTCAAATTTGCGAGGTCCGTCGCCAAAATCCCTTTAGTAGCTGAAAAGTGTGACGTTAATATTCACTCACGGGCGCAAACCTCTTATGTTTTGAAGTTATTTATTCGAGGTACTATCCTAGGCTTTTAAAAAAAATAGTGTATATATTTTTAGAACTACAACCCTTTAAGTTCATAAGGAATGTCATTTCTTTTAAATAAATAGTATTTCGCTATATGTAGAAGTCTAATTTTCTCTATGCTCATCTTTTTTGCTTTTTTATTTTTAAAGCACTCATTTCTATATCCGGCGTATAACGCACACCCGTAAATTTCGAGCTTATTTTTTGTGTTCAAAGTGTACGTTATGCAGCATATTTTACAGTATATATTTTCTCATTAAAAAACATTATAAATGTGAAAGCTCAAAAGATTAAAACCAGCAAATAATTAAAACTAATAAAGTTTAAAAAATTTTTTTCGTAATATTAAGAACCAAGCTTTCCTTCAGATAAAGAAATGAATTATAAAGTTTTATCTCTGCGTATTTTTTTCTTTTTATCTCCGTCCTTAAATTTTAAATCGAAATACAAGTTATTATTTTAGACAATCAAATGCTAGTTGTTTCCTATTGTGAACTTTTTTAAAAGCTATGTTTACATTTATGTATTTTTCCTATTTTCAAATTAACTTTTGCTTTAGATTAAAAATCTCATCCCATTTAGAATCTATTTCGTACCATTTCAATTCATATGAATATTAAAACAGATCCATACAGTTTTAAACAATAAAGATAAAAAAATTTGTAAGATGTTTTCCTCTTAGTAATTAAAAATAATTCTCAAGAAGAAAATAGAGCAACCTTCTTTCTTATCATTTACACATTGTCTTTTTATATTATTATTACTAAAGGAAACTAATCCATGGTTCTCTGGAGATACATTTAGGAACTAAAACGATTGTGAGGTGCTAAATTTTCAAAAAAAGGACTCAAGCATAAAAAAAAAATGTGTAGGTGTTAATCGCATTATTTGCTTTAAAAATAACTTGAATAACTAATATTAATCTAAAGAAAGTTCTTTAGCTATTATACAATCCTCTCTTAGCATTCTGCGATAAAAATAAATAGTACGATACATAAAGCAAATTGATTTCTGTGGCAATAATACAGATAGGTTTAAATAGCCAAACATAAGAGAATGAGCTGTGTATTTTGTTCTATTGTTTCTTCAAGTTCTATTTTGATCCCAGGACGATAACCCTGAAAGGATTTGCTGTCCCTAAAGAAAAAAATGCACAAGAGTTACCTGGGTTCATAAAACTTTCTTAAGTGGGTGAAATGAAAATAACATTATATCGCATCAGTTCTTTTTTCGGACCTGTGGGATGCAGGTAGTTTTAAGTAGATCCTCTGGTGTGTGAAATAGTTAAATCAGATGCATTAAATGAGAGCTGCGTGTACAGTTTTTGAAAAAAACATAGAGATAATATATACATCTAAGTGTGTGTCTTAAAATTAATTGCCAAATGAGCGAAGTTCCTTAAAATATAATTTTTAATATATTAATTCAGTGAATATAATAGGTATTCGACTGTTGTGCTGGTACCGTGATTTGTGCTTATAAATGGGGTAATTTATGATATTTAGTGTCACTTAAATTAGAAAAACGTATATAAAATTGTTTTTAAAAAAAATAGTATTGCTGTCAGAATAAATTATATAATATTTTGACAAAATGAACATAAAATGACCCATTGCAAATATTTTAGAAAAATGCTTTAAAGTTGTACTACATATTTTTGTTTGGTATATTAGACGCACAGAGGTTCAACTAGAATTTTTGGAAATATTCAACTTAGAAGTGGGTTTATCCTCGTTTTCCACAACAGAGGGAGAAATTTTAAGAAAAAAAACCCCGATAATTATTTCCAAATGGTTGTAACTTGAAAAATAATGCACTTTTCAAAATCATATAGTTGAGCCTCTGTACAGAGTAAGTCTGAGTTATAAACAGGCAAAATATTATTATAATAGAAGCATTTTTCACAAAAGAACATTTTGAAAAATGGTCATTCTAAGTTAATTTTTTGCCGAAATATTGTATTTAAATAATTTTTTTTGTCAAAATGTCCTTATAAAACAATTTTATACATGTATTTTAATCAAAATGACACTAAATATCATGAAAATTATCCATTTATGCGCATTTTTAAAATCACTGTTCCGAAAGTAGTCGGATACCTTAATTGCTTGCTTGTTTTTCTTTAGTAGAATGTGTGTGAATTAATCTATTTATTTCATGCAATTTATCTTTAAATACAGGATTGACTACACATTCGATTGACTATTTCATGTCGCCACTATAGCCGAGTGGTTATGGCCACACAAACTCGAGTTATGTCGAGTGGTGGGCTTAGTCCTGAAGCATCTGAAAACTTCCCGTTTAGAAGGGAGGATGCACATTAAATCTATCTGGCTCAGAGTCCTCATGTTTGAGTGGAGTGGAAGTTTAGAGTGTGAGGTGCTAGCTCAGGGGCCGTCTTCACTTGACCAAAATTCAAATCACGATGTCTGTCACCATCAGAACTAGGGTACCTTCAAAATGTGACGTTAATAAACACTTACTCCATTGTATTTGATTATGAATTTAATCTACATACTATATATATAAATTGATATTTATTTTTCTGGCCTCGCTTCACTCCAACACCGTTCAACCTATCAATATGAAAATTGGCATGTATATGTATTTTTTGTGGAGAAGGTCTTTGTGCTATCCTCTTTGTTGCAGCTCCCCAACGCGTAGCTTTACAGCACATCAACTTCTGCACCATTCAATCAATCGCCAAGTTGCCAACATGGTGGCCAAAAATGGTTCCAGCTTGGCTCTATCGCCAACATTTCGCTATGTTTTCATTGAATCGCCATTATAATGTAAATAACGGCGTCGCGCGCTGCAAATATTACAATTTTAACATAAAATAAATACAACATAAAGTAATATTAAAGTATTACACATCCAGATATATAAATTATTTGTACTATTTTAAGCGTTCATTACACAAAATTTGTAACAATATGTTACTTTTGCTGAGCAGAGATCAGCTTAGGAAGGTGTTTCAAAAATCAACCCACAAGAGGGAGTTAAAGTGAAGTTATAAATAAATTAAAAAACCTTTTTATCAGATATTAGACCTACAGACTTAAAATTTAGCAAATACGATTTTTTGTTCAGATGAGAGATGAAAAAAGCTTTTTTTTTGTTTCTTAAAATTACGTAAAATTAACTCATTAAAAACTTTTTATATCTATATACTTTTCTTTTTTTATCTGTATTTTTATATATTCTTTATATCTGTAACAAAACCTGTATTGTTTAATTTTTCAATTCACCCGTACGATGAACGGGAATATCAGCTAGTTCCTAATAAATATGGTTAATTTATACTCCATACTGCATTCAAAATTTCAATGTTCATTTCATTTTAAATGTGTTTAAAAATATTTCTTTACATATTTGTTGGTCTAGAAATATCATAATGTTTTCATTTTCCAAACATTAGATTTGTCCTTTTGAATTAGTTGTATATTTAAATTGTATAAGGCTCTTTTGTGATTTATCTTGATCTTTAGATTTTTGATTTTATTCTAAAAATGGCATTTATTTTGTTCATACTTTTCTATAAACAGGTGCATTGTGTCAATTTGTGTCATCATATATGATATTGATAAATTTCGTACAGTAATAGGCTACATTTTCTTAGAAATATAAAAGTAACTGAAGACCAAACTGAAAGTTATTTATCAGTGGAATAAATATTTATATTTACATACAGTAGAACGTCATTTATCGGAACATTTTTTATCCGGAGCGTCAAAAATCCGGAAAAGTTTTTTCCTACAACACGTACTGTATATGAATACGTTTTCGAACAGTACAATGCTCAACAGATGTTTCGCCATGCGGCCAAAAGTGACGGGATAACCCAAGGTCAGGGATATTTGGGGAATTTCAGTTGTGTGTGTGTGATTTGGTAAACATCTGCGTGGAATATTAGGTCAATTTGTTTTCAAGTGAGGGGGTGTATGCGTGCTCTTTTGTTGAATTGTGAACTGCTATGGCTTCGAATTCTAAGCGGAAGCGCAACGTCTTGAACTTAACAAAACTTGAAATAGTGAACCGTCTTGCGAAGGGAGAAAGTGGAGCGTCTGTATATAGCACAGTGTTATAATGTTGAAAAGTCAACAATTTCTGACATAAAACAACAACGAAAGTAGCAAGGGTCCATCAAATGTTGACGCGTTTTCTGCGAGTCGTACGAACAACAATCAGAGTTGCTGTCCTGTTCAAATACTGTTGCTCTAGAGAATCAGAGACCTTTCAACGAAAAAACGAAGGTATTCAATGGTACAGCGAAAAATAAGTGATTATTTTCCACAATAAAGGTAAAATTTCGACATTTTCCACCTTTGTTGCATTTTTCTTCAAGCACGTTTCCCGCATGTGATGATTTTCAATATTCGTATAGTGTCCGGTTTCATATACTGCATGGATCGCATTCAATTTTTGGTTTTCCGAACAATCGCGTATCCGAACGGTGTCCGGTCCCAATTGATTCGGATAAACGACGGTCTACTGTACAGTGAAAATCTCTTAACAGGAAACTGAAGGGACTGAAATATTTTTTCGTGTTAAAAGAATTTCGAGATAAAGGATATTGCAAAAACCCTCCCATTTATTAACAAAATTAAGTGTATTAGAATACATTTTAATTATACATAGATTCATATATATTCATATATTAAATAAAAATGTAAACAAAAAGACAAATGAAACTAAAACATTCACAAGAACTTAATGAAATTTAATGCAAAATTTTCAAGCTCTTTGAAAAACAAAACATTTATTGAGATTTTGGAAAATAATCTGATATTTTTCTTTGCATAGTCTTTTTTAGTATCAAATTGTCAACAAATTGTTCGATATCGTCCATTTTGTTATTCACTTCACCATTGGAATGTGCGTCTAAATGACTGCGCGTACTTTTTATGACGTTCCTCATGTCTAATGATGTGGGAACAGGAGCTGCAGTATTCATTTCATTTTCATCGTCGGAATCTGCATCAATGATATTTTTGGAGCTTTGAACAAAATGTCTTTGTCTGCCGTAATTAGGTGTGTACACACATTATCTACTGCAATGAATTCTTCCGATAATACATAGGGTAATCCAATCCGACTGGTGTTTTCAGTATTTTATTTATTACCAGCAGGGAAATCTTTTCTGTTTAAGTGATTTTCGTTTCTTGTTAAGAGAAAAAAAGCATGAAAATACATAACAGTTTGTCGAGACCGTTGTATTATTTTGTGTAAGCCGATATTTCGTCTTAAGCGTTTTCGCGATAGACGTATTTCCAGTAGTTTAAAATATTCTTATATGTTAGCAAATAAACGGTAATTTATCACAATGTAATTTTAGTTCTCCATGATATAGTGGCAAGTGCAAAAATTCGAAAATGACTCAATTCATTTGAAAATCACAAATTATTTTTATTCCTTTAGAGCAGTGCTCCGCAACCCCCGGTCCGCGGACCGCTACCGGGCCATCCGTTTCATTCCAACTGAATTTAAATTCCTAGTTCTATACACCAAATTAAAAATATGTCTTCCATTAAATTTTTTTTAAAAAAAGGTTCCCCCGAAGGTAATGACATAAATCTTTTAATGTTTTAAAAAGAAAAAAAAAAAAAGAAAAAGAAAAACACAGCAACTATTTTTTTTTTCCAGTTACCCACCCTTATTTTCCTCACTGGTTTCCCGGGTTTTCAAAGCTTTTCCCTTCCCCCCCCCTTTCGGGGGAGGGGACTAATCCGGCCTTTTCCCGGGATCCGGCCCTTTGGAGTTTTCCTTTTTTTTTATCCTCCGGTCGGGGAACCCGGGTTTCCCCTCGGGGTAAAAGGGGGGGGGCCACGTAACCCCCCAACACACAGCCCCGAATAACGTGGTCCGGGCCCAAAAGAGGCCCGGGGGGTTTTCGCGAAAAAACCAAAACAAAGCAAGGGAATAAACTGGTCAGAAACACATTTGGGTGTCATTGTCTCCGTTTCCCCCCCAGATGGAACCGTCCTTGCAAAAAACCAACCAGGATTCTCATTGATTTAACGCCCAGTTTTGGGAAATTTTAAATATTTTATTTTTGGGGACTGTTTTATTTTTGAAGGCAAAATTTAAAAATAGAATTAAAACCTTTTTAAAATTTTTTATATTCTTTTGTATTAAATAAATTAAATACTTTTTTGTTTAAAAAAAAAACCCAAAATATAAAAAAAATGTCCCCCCCCAGCGGGCCGGGGGAAATCAAACGTTGACCCGGTCCGCAGCATAATTTGGGGCACTGCTTTAAAAGGCTTTTTTAAATTTTATGTTTTTTAAATAAAAAAAGAAAAAATAAAAGCGGAAAAGGGGAGGTATTATTTTTAATTATTCATTTTTAAAATTTTTGTTTCTTTTTTTTAAAAAAATTAAAATTTTTGAAAAATTATTTTTCTTCATTAAATTTGAAATTGTTTGTTTCAAACGGGGAAAAATCCACAAAAATTAAAATTTATTAAAAAAAAAAAATATTCGGGTGAAAGGGTTAATCTTTTAATCGCAAAAAATTTCAAATTCTTAAAATAATTAAAAAATTAAAATTTATAACCTATAAAAAAAAAAACGTTGATTTTTTTAAAAAAGGGAAAAAAAAGAAGGGAAAAAAAATTTCACAAATCTTTAGAACTCAAAAACAACAGCTAAAATTTGGGGGGATGTTTTTTTTGGGAGTAGGGTCGCTCCAACCCAAATTTTCAAAATCAGCCCCGGGGACGGGACATTTTTGACAAAATTGACATTTCTGTGCTTTTAAATCCATAACTTTTTGACAAAAGCTATTTTTGTGATCATTTTATCTACAGACTATAAAATCAATGCCCTTTGCGCATGAAAATTTTTTAAAGTATACCCGATAGTTTTAAAATTTTGGCCCTTTCCCAAATTTTGGGATTAAAAGGGTGAAAGAGAAAAAGGGGAAAATTTTTTTGTTTTTATTTTCTAAAAAGGAGAGAACACCTAAAAGAAAACGCATCCCTTTTAAAAAAATAACGGCCCCCTTAAATTTTTCAACTTGTTTGGCTTTTCATTTTTATTTTTATCTTCATTGATCTGATTTCTGTAAACATTTCTCTTTTTTTTTGAAAACCTCCAAGTATTTTTTTTTTTTCGTAATTGTTTTTTTTGTAATGTTTTTTTTTGTTTTTTGGGGCCCTTATTCTTTTTTGTTATTTCATTATTATTTAAATTTTTTTTTGTTATTTTTTTTTTTTTATTTTTTCTGTTTTTTTATTTCGTAAGCCCGTTTGATACTTGTTTTTCCCGGGGAATTATTTTGCCTGACTTCAATAAAAAAAAACACGACTTGAAATTTGAAACGAGGGAAAAATTGGGGGGGGTATTTTTGCAATTAGACTTACAATTTTTTTTTGTTGAATGGGAGATCCATTAAAAAGGGTTGGGGGAAACTTACGGGGGGAGGGGGAGTTCGAGGAGTAAATAAAAATTTTTTAAATTGTTCTTAGAAACATTTTTGCGTTAGAAATTTCCTTTTGTCCTTTTCAATGAAAAAGGGGATTAAAAAAAATTTTTTCCCAATGAAAATTTTAAAGAAAAAATGAAAAAAATGTATATGGTTTTCCCAATGTTGAAATACCCAGGGAAATGGGAAGGTAATGGCTAATTCTAGATATATCTAAAGCGTTTGAATTTTTCAAGGCATAAATTTGTGATATGGTCACTCTATGGTGATCATATCTTTTTATTTCAAAAATGAAAGAGGGTGGGATTCTCAAAATGAATAGCATTTTTAAAAATTTTTTTGGGGCTTTAATTGGGGAAAATAACCCAAAACCCTTTAACAATTTTGATAAAAAGGAATCCCCCTACCCCAAAAACCAGCGAAAAAAACCAAACCCCGTAATTTGAACCCCTTTTTCAAATAAATTAATTTTTTCCCTTTCTAAGGGGTAAATTTCGTTTTAATATCAAATCCCGTCCCACCTTAATTTGCTAAGATTCAATCACTGTACAGAAACACCCGAGCGCGCGTGAAAATGCACCCTTGGGAACTGGTCGATATCTTTAAAAATTTTTCCCATAGGCCCTCAATTCACACTCGTATTTTTCCCTTTCCCAAAAATAACTTTCCAAATTTCCTACGTTTTTTTGAAACCCGTTTTTGTTTTCTTATTTTTTATTTCATAATCGCATTTCGCTTCTTGGATTTTGGTTTGGGAAAAAGTTGCCATTAATCTTCCCTCAAAAAAACCCCGAGGGGTTTTGTTAAAAAAGACGCGTGAGCCCGTCACAAATTTTTTAAAAAAATGAGTAAAATTAAAGGGAAATTTTAAAAGGGTTCCCCCATGCATTTGTATTATTGAATAAAGGGGGGAAAAGTAAAATTTAGGGTAAGTATAAATATTTTTTATTATATGTGATATGAATATTTTTAATTTGGTTTATACTTTTAAAATTTTATAAAACAATCCCAAATATAACAAAACCCCCATTTTTTCAATTTTTCTATTATGCGAACTTTTCCCGGGAAACCAAAAAACATTTGACTATTTTTTTTTGGGGAAAAAACCTCCAAAAATAAAATGCATCTTCATTTTAAAGAACTTTTTTCTCTTTTAAATTGACTTTTTTCCCTATTTTTAAAAACCTTTGACTTTTTTAAAAATTTTTCTATCTTTCAGCTCGTTTTACGGGGATCAATACCTTCCCCCCGGACCAGGTGCCTAACTCACCTGGAAAAAAAAAATGGCCAAAAAATTTTTAAAAAAAAAACTCAAAAAACTAAAAGATTTTTTCCCGTAACCAAAAATTAACGTATGGGGGTAAAAAAATTTTGGGAATAAGAATTTAATTTTGTTTTTTAAAATTACTTTTAGGCTTAAAATTAGAAAATATCGCTAAAAAATTCATTAATTGTAACATAAAATTATTCTTTAAAGTTGAAAATACAATGCTTTTCTGGGCAATGTTTTATTCCTTTGTTTTCGTTGCAGATTTCTTTTTGATGAGTAAGATTTATAAAAGGAATGTACATCAGTTTTCAAAAAAAATGTGAATAATTACTTTTTTTTTTAAATAATATGTAGTGTTTATGAATTTAAAATTGGTTTTATGTTGTTTTTAAGGTATATTAAAAGAGAAATTATTTAACGAATTTTCCATATACGGAGCTTTTTTTTCGGGAATTAGCGACTTTGTTTAATAGAGGTCCGACTGCATTTGTATTGTTAAAAAGTGTAATGTGCACATTTGATTTTTTAATTGAAATCATCTACATGTAATTATAACGGAGTGTTGTTTACTATTATTTTAAGTATTGCTTGTCAAAATGAATAAAATTGCTGATTTTTGTTTACTTGATTTCTCGGAAGCTTCCGCATTGCTAAATAAAAATCAAACAAAAACTTTGTAAGGAAATAACACAATTGATAATACGGAAACTAGTTTTATATTTGTATGCAATTTGCATCTAATGGTATCCAAAATTTGTTTTAGAAAGGGTGTTATAAATTACTGTGCACGAGGAACTGTTACAAGGCAATACGTTTCATTAAAATGAAAAAAAAAAAAATGTTTGAAAACTTCAATGGTCGTCTTGACCTTCTGAATATTTATCCCTCCTCCCCCCGTTTATATCACTGCCAATAGATTTTTCCAGCAGTACAGCATATATTAAATTTCTCCTTCACATATATAATTCAAAGCAGACAATAAAAATGATAAAGCAAATCATATTCCACAGTCACCTTCTTAGAGAAAAAGTATTGTCATAACAAACCTCAGACAGCACCTCAAGCTGCCCCCCTTGTAATTTATCGTCCATAATTCCCCTTAGTTCAATTGACGGTGGCAGCAGTATTTTATTGTTTTCTCACGCACTTACGATGCATAAGTCCTCTTTCTTTTATAAACCGAGTCAACTGGGAAATGAAAATCTTTTATTTTTACTCTTGTTTATTCTTTTAGTAATATTTTCTACGCAACAATCGCTGGGTCAGTGGGTTACTGAACTTGTCTATTTACAGCGCCCCCTTACGGGCCGGTTCTTTATCTTTTCCATTTCGAGATGCAAAATGATTATTCCGGAGATAAGAATGATCTGTTGAGAAAGCGTTTTTTCTTTTTCTTATTTGTTCTTTGCTGAGCACGTTCCTACCTCATTGACACGCGAGTGTGCTTTTCCACCAAGAGATGCTCTCTTTCGTTTGAGCTTTGTGGACTCAATATTGGTTGCCTCGAACTTTCACAGCAGGAACCGGCGGACTGTGGTCAATGTATTCCATCGGTCATTTGTGAGAGATGCGGTGCGGATTATTTCATCACAGACGGATCAGGTGAAAATTTTTGATCACTTTCTGATACGTAATTGTGAAATATTATAATTTATCAAAGAATGTTTTTTTAAAAAAATTTTTGAAGATTTCTTGTATGATTTTTTCAACGGAATCGGGAATTTGATACGAGAGAGAGAGAGAAAAAGATAAATAAATATCGGGATTCTTTTTTTTTTTTTTAGCGAGTTCCCTTCTCTAGGTTAAACATTTTAAAAAGCCTTTTTATTACTTGAGTGTTTAGGTTTTTTTATTTTTATAAATGGGGATTAGTTTCATAACTGTAATCGAATTTGATTCTCAAATTCTCAAATGTTTGCTGCTGCAAATTTACTTAAATATACTTTACAATTATTTCAGCGTTATTTATTAATTTTTTTTTTAGTTTTACGATTTAAGAGAGTTATACATAAAGACAAAATGTGCAATGATTCTTTTTATTAAAAAACATTAAAATTTTACAGAATTTAGAAATTGTTTCACAAAAAATGTGTAGAAAAAATAGCTTTTACAGTAAAAAAATAACAAGAATCACGTTTTTTAAAAAATTTTTACGTCTCTTTTCCACAATCAAAATATATTTTTCTTAAAAGATACCTTAAATGACTAATTCTTATAAGAATGAATTATGATTCTTCATAAAGAACTTTTTTCCCCCATTTGTAAAAACTTTTTTACATTATTGATGAAATATCGTCGTGTATATGTTGATATACCTCAGTTTAATCTTCTTTAAATCAAGTTCAGGGATTATGTCAGTAGCACATTATTTATGCCCATATAACTGTGAATGTTGATATTTCGCTTATAAAACCACGAGATATCAAATTTTCTTTCCCAAAATGCTCTCAAATTCTCAAAAATTCGAATCACTTCTTTTATTTCTCTCTCTCTCTTTTTATTTTGTATTCTACTTAATAAGAAGAATTAATAACTTCGAATGTGTTAAAAAGGGAATTCCTTTTTTTTCCTCTAAAAAATCTAATCAATTCCATAGCCCTTCTGTTATAAAATTAACTGATTATTTAAATCTGTCCCTACTGTAGAGAAAATATGTTTATAGTTGAAAATAATTTGTGTTCTGATAAAAATATTGAAATGCTGTGGAGTTGAAAAGAATATAAAAAATTTGGCTTGTTTTCCTACTTTTTGAGCTTAAAATTTTTAAAAGGAAGATTTAATTTTTAATTGTGTTTAATAATTCTAGAGGATCAGGAAAAAAAGGCTACCTTAATTGAATTTTTAATAGTGGTACCAAAAGAGGGGGAAATATTTTTTTTAACTTGTTTAATAATCGTTGGGAAAAAATATGTCAGAGATGCATTTGAAAAATCTTAAGAAATCACAATCGAATAATTTTCAATAACTTATAATAAATTTAATTCACTTTTCTTCCGCGTTTGGGTTTTTCATTGTTTAGAAGAGATTAATTATTTTTTACTTTTCTTCTTCTTCGCCTCATTCTTTATCAGTTCATTTTTTTACTATGGTTTCTACTAAGATATACATCTCTAAGGTTGCTATGTATCAGTAAAAATGAAATCAATAAAGTTTTACAATGTAGTGCAGTGATTCTCTACCACTGTGCCGACACACTTTTGTGTGCCACAAAATTTTTTAAAAATTAATAATAATCTGAGAAAAAAAAATAAAATCCTGAATTGAATCTTTCGTTCGTTTTCCTTTCGTGGATAGTTGTATACAAACAAATTTGATTGGGTTCGTAATCCATTTGTGATAACGGATACATCTGTATATGAATTAACTTTGAATGAAGAGGAGAAACAAATTTCGATGTGTAATAATCGAGATTAAACTTCAAAACATTCGGAAGAGCCAATGAATTCATTTTGGATTAAAATTAGAGGCGATGATCTCATAATAGCCAAAAAAGTTTTAAAATATTGTTACAATTTTCTACATCTTATTTGCGTGGATTCGGATTTTCAGCTTAACAAATATAAAAATGAAAAAAGATCGAGACTTTTAAATGTAGATGACGAAATGAGAAAGGCATTATCCCTTTTACTACCAAATATAAACGAAATTATCAAAAATCTAACTCAAATTTTGCATTAAATGTATTCTTGTAATTAATTTGTAATTAATTACTCAATAAACATTTTGTTGTCCTTGTCGTAAATATTATTTTATTTAACATTTAAAATGACTGTCATAAACTCTATTTTACTCAATGTATTACAGATAAGTAAAATTCTTTTAAACTTATTTTATTATTAGTGTGCCACCAAAATTGTTAAATGTGTGCCGCAACAGAAAAAAGGTTGAGAATCACTGGTATAGTGCATTTAGCCGATTTTAAAATGGTAGCAGATTATATACGCATAATGTCTTTAATTTCTAAGAATTTAATTTTTTGTGTAATTCTAAATTAGAAAACATAAAACGTTTCTTTGAAATTAATAGCTTTATAAATGAAGAAATTAGAGAATCTGTTTCGGAACCTAAACAATTCTTGCGAGATTGCTTTTCAAATTTATATTTACAAAACGAATCTTATTCAGTAGTAGTTGTACTAATAAAAGAGAAATATCTTTCGTTTCCTTTAACATAAATTGATTTTTAACTTTACGATGCGTTAATAGTTCGCGCAAAATGAATTTCAACTCAACAGTTAGGGTTAAAATAACAAATAAAGCGATGCAAATGGTTTGCTGATTTAAAATATCTCTATAAATACAATTAAAATCATGCAGAATTATTAGTAAATTTACGAAGTTGAATAATCACTTTTTTTATATAATTCATTATTCCCTTGATTTAATAAAGTATCGTTCTTTCCTTTCTGTTCGAAAATATAATAATTAGTTTCTAACTACTTATTACGAAGCACGTTTTAGAAAGTAGTCTATTTTAAATTCGAAATTCGAAATATGTAGAACAGTAGTAACAGGCAAAGTGAACTCAGAATAAAAAATTAATTACTTCGACGATTAGGAGGTCCAAAAGTACGAGTTTTACAAAATTTGAAACATAAATTTCATTCGAATTATTGTATGAAATTTTGGAATAAGATATTCTTTATTTCCTCGTATATATATAAAAATAATGATTTATATGTAAGTTCATGCAGAGGAAATATAACCTAAATGCCTAAATTCACTTAAAATTTTTATTTCAATTTGTTTATTTTGAGGGATCAAAAATTTTAATTATACTCAGCAGAACGTTTGAAAAAGGCATTTAAAAGCATTGCTCAATATTATTTTAATATAATAACAAAAGACAAAACAATGATATATATAAAAAGAAAAGTTACCAATTAAATATATGATCTTTTTAGTCATATTCAATATTGATTTGTGTTTTTATAACTTTTTTTTTGTATATGGAGTATTCCTTTGTTTCCTGATTGTAATCTTTCATTTGCTCGATTGCAGACGATTTAGAAATGGAAAACTGGTTTGAAAATATTGAATGGATTGATTCCATGATTATTTTCATCTAAATACAAAGGAATAGAATAATATAGTGGGCACATAGTTTTCTAGATAACACTTTTATTCAAGAAAACTTATTTATTTAATTATTTATTTTATAATTCATACGGTACTAGTTTTGTAACCCTGAAATAGTTTGGCGACCTATTTAAAAAGTAGCCTAAAAAAACTGCCAAAATGAACAGTTTTCATACTATATTTCATTTTAACAAATGAAATTCGTGTAAAAGGAAGGAAATAAATTCTACATTTTATTAACTAATAAAGCAATTATTCTCCATTTTTTTTTTTTGTCGTTGAATTTCCTGGATGTAAAATTCAGATTTGACCTTCCTCAAAGTCATTTAACTAACTTTAACCATGAAACTGGTAATGAATCCCATTAACTTTGCAGGTGTGTCTTTCAGTATTGTTACTTTTTATTTTCTGAGCAACTCGCGTACCCCTAGAATGATCTGGTATACCTACCCCATCTCAGAGTACAGATACCACAATTCGAAAATCAGTCTAATAGTATACAGTGTAGTATATTTAAATAAAATGTTCACCAAATTTGTTTTTAATGATTAATTCTGGAAATAAAATTAACTTTTCTTTAATACTGACTTAGAAATCGCCTATAAAACTGAGAATTTCCAAATGTTAACTGTGCAATTTGCTATTCGAAGAATGCATTTCGAGTTATTTCATGGATATATAACTCTGAAGAAAGTTAAAATGCATTATTAGTATCGAAATTACAAAATTAATATTTTTGTAAGTAATTAAAATCGTGGGATAGAGCTTTCTGGCCTCTCGGAATCAAAATAAGAATTATTTTAAAAAAAAGTATTTTAGAAAATATGTGATAATATATAATACACTAGCAAAACTAATTAAAATGCTAACTGATAAAAATATTTATATTGTGAAAAATTTGCAACTTATATTCGTGTTTTAACTAAAATATTGCCCTTTGCTATTGAATCATATATGAAAATTCTAAAAGAGTTATTGGAAATAATAATTTTTTAAATTTTACATGATATTAATAATAGAGAAAGAGAAAGGAGTATTTTTTTTATTCATATCAGGAATTTTAGTACCCTATAAATCTTGAATAGCTTTGAACTTTTGCTAAGCCAAAAACGAAATAATGAAGCTCGTTCAATGAATGTTAAGAACATCCAGAAGTTTAGGCTTAGTTTTATTTTTCTGTAAATGCTAAAAATCTCATTGAAAACATTTATTTTCGAGTTAATGAATGTGTATATATAATATTCAATAAATCATATTTAAAAAACAGCTTCCGTGTGAAATTACATAAATGAGTATTAGGTAATGGCATCAGTTTCCTTATTTTTAGCAGAAGAATCAAAACTTCAGATATCTGTCATATGGCAAAGAATTCATAAATTATCACACAATTCAAGCAAAGAACTAGAATTCCAGTGTTTGTCGGTATTTTCACACAGTTTTTTCCCCCCGACTTAAATCGACACAACCTTCCGAAGCAACACATTTGCATTCTCCGTATGCGGATGCTACAATTTTGAGAATAAGATTATGTCTACAACCTACTTTTCTATTTCGAGTTTTTTTTATTTCTAAACTTGGGAAAGAGAGAAATCTCAAAATGATATTAGCTGTAATAAACTTTACTCACACTGGGGAGTCTAAATACTTTTACTTTCAATGGATTATATTTACTTCCTGAGATGATTTTGATAGTTCAAAAATTCGTTCCATAGAAGACGAAAGAAGCATTGTATATTGAGGTTTAGGCTTAGCAATATTCGAACTACCGGTACTTAGGTTTTATATAGTCGACTCATTTCGCCAAATAAAATGACGTCACTAATTCAAAAAATTTTTCAAGATGTTGCCCCATTGTATTTTTTTTTTTTTTTTTTTTTTTTTGTAACGTGGGGGAATGGTTTTCCACTATTGGCTGCATATCGGGGTATTTGGCGACGTCTTTTGATTTGATGAAATTGGGTGGCAGTATAATACGTAAGTACCGAACTGCCTATTGTCTGATGCATCTGTAATGTCAATCCAACATTTATATTTCTTATTAATATATTCTCTGTTTTTTACTGAAATTGACTACTTAATAAAATGGGATAAAATTAGTCAGTTTTTGGAATTAGCCATTTTTCTTTCTCTCTCTCTTTTGTTTTACTACTTTAAAGCCCTCCGCAAAACTTACAGTTGCAATAATTATTTAAAATTAACGTCATCTATAAAAACTGACTTTTCGGAGAAAACGCATTTTTTAAGGCTTCCGGCACTTGAATTTTCAAAAAATTATCGATTTTCACTTTTTTATATTTTCTAAAAGTTTAAATATCTCTGTTTAAAAGAATATACTATATGAGGAAATATGATAATTAGAAGTATTTTTATTTATTTTTTAAAATGAAGCTACTCCTTGACGCGTATCAAATAAGCTCTGCTAAGAGCACCTGTGTTTCTTCTTGCATAGGTTTCTAATGAGCGCGAATCCATATGATGTTCAAGTGGAAAAATTAGAGTGTATTGGGCTTATCCAAAAGTGTATGGGTACACGTCTTTTAGATCTTAAAAGCGAAACAGAGAAAAAAAAGTTAAGTGATGGAAGAAGCCTAAGTGATCGTAACCGACTCACCGACATTTTAATATCAAAAATTCAAAGATATTATAAAATAGCTATTATAAATAATATCAATGATCTACGCTGCCTGATAAATGCTGTTTGTGCTGTTTATTTTCATATTCTGTCTTCAAACAAGAGCCCTCAACATGGACTGTATCCTACGATTATAAATGCCTGGTGCAAGTTTCAAAAGACAGAAGCTGAATGTAACGAAAGGCACTATGATCATAAGCACATACACACGTGCTATATACCATAATGAAATAAATGAAGCCAATTTCTAGAGATCTAGGTGACTATGTTATTAAGAAAATGTTTACATGGAAAGACCCAGAACCCAAATAAGTCAGTTAATAACACCCTATGGTCAGTGAATCCAAGATCTACATTTATGGAATTCTAAAATATTAGGGGTAAATTAATGATCATTATAGCAAAATTAATGAACTCAAAACATTGTGATATTGAACCAAGTTATAAATTCAAATGCTTCAAAAAACTAGATCAATGCTTCTCAAACTTTCAATATTTGCGATCCAACATTCAAATATAATTTTCATCGCACCCCCCTTCCATACAAATAACAATGCAGAAATTCAATAAGACTTTGACGCTAAATCTACAATACGACTCTAACCTCTTAAGTGCCACCGGCGTATATATACATCTCGCTCAACCCGTGCGTTAAACTACTCAGACGTATATACACGTCTTTCCGAAGTACGATATTTTCTGTGCACTGATATCCATAAAATTATTTCGAAGGCTTTGGAACGCAATAAAAATCCTTGACAGTGTTTGCGAAGGATTTAATTATACATATATATTAGAGGATTTCTTATTTATTAATTTTTTCTTCCCTTTCACAATACGTCACATACGCTCTCCTACATGTTAAACAGTAACATTGGAGATTGAATCGGGTAATTTTTAATCGGCAGATAAGGGATTATTTATAAACCGTACAAAAATTACTAAGATAAGTGTTAATTTTTGTGTATAATTATGTACTTGACAAGTCCATGGGGTCACTGGTAATTATTAAACTTGTTCTTAACTTTATATTGTTAAAGTAACTTTAAAATACGTTGTGCAGTACTGATACATTTATAAGTGTATTATATCAGTGTAAATATTAATTTTATTCTTTAGTATGTCAGAATGCATTTTGTTTGCTTATTTTCAGTAAATTAATAATCTATTTAAATAAATTTTATTTTTGACTTTTCAATATGCTCGCGGAACCCTCGTAGAGTTATCACTCCCCCTAGGAGGGCGCACCTCACAGTTTGAGAAACACTGAACTAGATACATATAGGATTCGTGTAGCCCAACGAAAACATCTTGAATTCCCCAAAAAATTCAAAATTGTTAAAAATAATAAAAAAAAGGAGAAATAAGAAGAGTCTTTTGTACGAGCAGAGAGTACAAAAACGCTTCATATGCTTCTGGAAAGTATTTTAAAAGGTAAATGCTCAAAAAATTACAAATTTACATTTTAAAGCCAGTTTTCTCAAAATGTAATATTTTTCACTTTATGTACCTTTTTCTCAAAAACTACTTATCATATAATCCTCAAATTTTTAGTGAGCAGACTTTTAACATGTTTACAGATTTTAATGGAAAGAATTAGGTATATCTAGCTAACCCTTTTATATAGATATGACTTTTTTAAACTAAATTTAAGGGAGAAAAATTGGTCAATTTTAAAAAAATTCATAATTAATTTAATTCTGAGCAAAAAGACAAAACCCTTCGTTAAAGTGTTATTAATAGTACATATAACCTACTGTAAAACTTTTATCTATGAGAAGTATGTAGTTTCTGAGAAAAAAGTACATAAACTTTGGCAAATTAACATGGGCTCCTATGGACGTGCCGGACCCCCTTAAATTTATTTGAAAACTTTGTTGTATTTTATATTAGTATTTTGTCATTGCTTGCTTCAAAGATACATTAGTGAAAGCAATTGACTTATTCTGCAATGAATATCTTTAAACGTAATTATTTACTTTCCATATATACGAATAAATATTATTGCTATTACATAAATCCAGTTATTTCTAAATACTACAAACGTGTAAGGAATCAGAAAGAAAATAATTTTTAGAACTTTAAAAGAGAGAGAGAGAGAGAGTTAAAATAATGTACATTAAAAAGGTATGTAACATACTAGCTGCCCATCTTTTTAGTTCGTAGATCTAATAGTTCAAAAACAGGAATTTTTATCTATAATGCCCCCTCAAACCTTCTTAGGAGTTGATTTCCCGAAAACACGTTCTTAGCGCATCTCTACTCAACAAAAGAAACACGACTGTCAAATTTCAAATATGCATGTCTAATAGTTTCAAAGATTTTGTGAAGAATGAGTGAATATGTCGCTTTTCTCCTATATACATACATATAAATAAAACAAATTCTAAAAATTATACAATTTTTACAATGCCTGCAATTTTTTCTGTAAATTTTAATGTAAGTGTTCCTTAGAATACTTTTTTTCTTGACTCATCTTCGAAAAATGCAATCAAACATGAAAATTACATTTTTTCTTCTATTAAACACGATTTGCTTTTTTTAAAAAAGACCCTCCCCCCTCTCATGAAAGAAATTATTCCAAAAGAATATAAGCCCTCACAATAGCATATATAACAAACTCGTATATATTGACAGATGTAATATGTAGAAAAATATAAAAAATAACATCTTAAATTTTTTTCAGCAGATTGTTATCATTTTTTTTATGGATTTTAAGCTGTACTTAGGTTTTCCTTATATTATACTACAATGATAGCGAGTTATTTCAAAATTATAACTTACTTTGTAGCAAAAAAGTGAAATATTTCTGTAATTTTGCTTATATAGGAAGTTATTGTACTTTGGTTACTTGAGTAAGTTACGTAAATGTTACTGAAATTTTTTTTTAAAAAAGAATCTAGAACTCCTTTAAAATATTAATGCAGAAAAATAAGGCCTTAAAAGTAGTTTTTGAATCAAATGTTACGAATAAGACAAATTATTACAAGTGCAGTTCATACTCGCGATGGTATCTGAAAAATTAACGAAATAACCCAACCTTACATATGTGCAGGGGCTTTCCCACGATTTACAATTATATTGTTGAAACAAGAAATCTTTCTTTGACTTATTGTAGAAGTGTTAATTTTATATCGCTATTTCTAAAAGAAAAATTTCTACAGAATTCATATTTTCTTTGATTTGTGCTCTGGACTATTAAAGCATAGAACAAATAAACTCTAAATTAAATATATATATATGTATTAATACCATTAGAATTCCACAGTTATTTTTAATGGTTATATTATTTATAAAACTTGATTGAAAATTAACCCTCTGACCGGAGCATCCGTCTCTCAGACATGGTTTGCATTTGATGCCTTTAGATAATACTGGGGTGTGATTTTGGGGATGGGCTGCCATGACATTTTCAGTTGGACTCTACCCAGTGAAAGGATCACTTGGTGACGATTTTTTTCAACTCACGATATGTGCGATTTTTCTTTTCCATTACCGTCTATCAGACGGATATTCCTGTTGTTTTTTTCGTGTCTGGTATTATTACTTTTACATGAATATAAATAATTTTTAATCAGTTTTTATAAAAATACTAGTCACAATTCTAGTGATGGAAATATATTGTTGTGCTTTATTTAAACCCACACATCTTATTTGAGCCAAACTCAATTTCATGAGCTATAAGGACATTAAAAACAGTCCTTAAGGTAATAAAATAAAAAAAAAAAAAAAAAAAAATTACGTATCCGTCTGTCAGACGGATGTTCCTCAGTGCGGCAAAAAATTTATGTTCCGATCAGAGGGTTTAGTTAACCTGAGATCAAGATCACGCATTTTGTTCCTTATAGCATCATTTCCAATGGCGTAACGGAAGATATACGGCCCCCCCCCCCTGCAAAGTCAGGTTTGGGGTCCCAAACCTGAGCTTACAAAGGATTGCAAAACCATAACGTCAGGCTTTCCATCCCCCTGCAATGCAGGGGTGTACGTTACACCACTGATAATTTCTAACGTAGTTTGATACGTAAATGAGAAGATGCCTAAAGTATCTAAAAACTTTAGAACCTCTTTAAGAACTAAGGTTATCTTGTTTACTTGTTATCTTTTTTGCTTCTGTTGAGAAATTTAGAAAGAAGAAAAAATTAAGTAATATTAAGAAATAGATCAAGTTCTGTTACTTTCCTAAGTGAAAAATAATTGCTTAACTCTTTTATCTCTAGTATATTTTGGGTAGCGTTCTTTTGAAAAAAATTATAGGTACTAATAAGTATCAGCATAACCGCAGCAAAACTGGTGTCCCGAATCGCAGCATATTAAAACTACAACAAAATTCTAACGTGTTTTATATGAGAAAAAACTAATCAATGTGCAAAATGGCGCGAATTTTCTGGCGCCAATTTAGCTGCGATGACGCTAGTTCGTAAGTACCAAATTATATCTTTTTAATATGTTTCCTGCATTGATTCAAGGTAAAATCCAACATTTTTTTTAAAAAATATAAAATATCTTTTTCAGGTGGAACACTTTTAATATAATCTTGGTACTCGTTGTTATACAAGTGAATCTTGTTTTTTCTATTACAAATTCCAACAATTCCATTCAAATAGAACTTCAACGTGGAAAGATCCTCAAACGATATCCTAGACAAGTTTTCTTCAATGGCATTGGCAATGGGAAAACATCCCCACCATCCCCCCGGGTATCAAGAATACCCCGTATTTCTTCTGCTGAACTGGAAAAATACGTTAACAGATCGGTGGCAATGGTTGAGAGAAGATTGGGCTTGTTAGAACAAAGCATTTATGCAAATGGTAAAATTGATTTTTATATATTTCTGAGTTCTAACTCTGGTAATAAACGCCCTTATTTAAAAATGTTGATATTTTCATGATTATACTCGTAAAAGGTTTTTGAAGATTAAATTTCGACTTGTACTAAGTTAATAAGGTTGAAGCAAAAGCTGAAAATATATGCTTAAAAATATTTGTATTTCTTACGATGTATAAGCCAATATTGTTTGTCAAAAAATGTATATAGACATTACCTTTTGATTCTACAGATAATTTTTTGCTGAAGTTTTTTTTCTGCGAATATATTCTTTTAAAATAATTTTTTTAAATCAAATTTCAAAAGCAGGATACTAATTATTTCAAAATGAACTGATATTTTTTTACTTTTGTAATAAAATTCGTAAACTTAGATGTTAGTTAAATGTATTATAATAACAATACAAAGATATTTACTATTGAAGAATTATTGTTTACTAATTAATTTATATAAAGTCTGTGATTTTATTTTAAATTTAAATACTAAACTAATGTATCTTATGCAAAATTGTAACATCATATACATAAATTAGAGTCTACAAATTTTAATTTTATTTAACTGACAGTTAAAATTTGAATTATTACATTCCAATAAATTCATTGTTCGTGTGACAAGATAGCTTAAAATACGTCTCTTAGAATTTTTTTTATTTGAATTTTAATTAATTTTTTTCTTAAAATTTTTGTTATATAATTGTATTTATATAAAAAGTGTTTTTTTTTTCTAAATTTCTTAAAAGTTAGTATAGCTTCAAAAGTGAACATTTTTATACCATGTAAAATATATTTTGATCAATTTTGCACTTCAGAAACTTGCGCGGCGTAAAATACTTATTTTCATATTTTTGAAAAATTGTCCGATTTATATTTCTTTATAACTTTTCAAAATTTTTCTCAGATTCTCTGAAAGTTTGAGAAATAATGTAAATATATATGATATTCATGTGGTAAAAAGTTCAAATTATGGTTTTGTTTTATTACTAAGTCACTTTGGTTTGAAGAAGGATGTTTTTTTTTCGAGTGAACGGATATCTGTTAAGAGTCCTGAGACCTCTTAAGGTATCCGACTACGTTCGGAAACGTGATTTTGAAAAAGCGTATAAATGGATAATATTTATGACATTTAGTGTCACTCAGATTAGAAAATGTATATAAAATTGTTTTAAGAATATTATTATGATAAAAAATTATTTAAGTACAATATTTTGACAAAAAAACGAACATAGAATGACCCATTTTCAAAATATTCTCCTTTTGTGAAAAATGCTTCTATTATAATAATATTTTGCCTGTATATAGTTTAAACCTCTGTACAGAGGCTCAACTAGAATTTTTGAAATATGGAAGAAGAAGTGGGAAGTGGTGTTTATCCATGTTTTACGACCACAGAGATACATTTTAAGAAAATAACGCCGATAATTATTTCAAATGGTTGTAACTCTGAAAATAATATGAATTTTTCAAAAATCATAGTTAAGCCTCTGTACGGAGGTCTGAGCTATATGCAGTCAAAATATTATTATAATAGAAGCATCTTTCACAAAAGGAGAGCATTTTGAAAAAAGATTATTCTAAGTTAATTTTTTGCCGAAATATTGTATTTAAATGATTTGTTTTTGCCTATAAATGATCTTAAAACAATTTTATACATGTATTCTAATCTAAGTGACACTAAATATCATGACAATTATCCCTTTATGCGCTTTTTTAAAATCACGGTTCCGAATGTAGTCGGATACCTTAAGCGTTGACTCCACACAATACATCCAAATAAGTTCATTAGCTAAACAAGCTAACTAGGAGTGAATAATCGAATTATGTGGCTCTCAAACAAAAGACGTATCAACGCGAGATTTGAAAATCGTGTAACTCCGGATTCGCGTAAGTCGAGGTATTATTGTGTATATACATATGAAGGAGGGAAGGTTCGTTCTGGGTACCTTCCATTCCGAACGCGAGTACGTAACCAATCACGCCAAAACGATCGTCAACGCGTGATGTTGGTACTATAGTTATCACACCACCACATACTCCCCCGCCAGTGTTTCGGCGAATAGGCGAACAACGATACCATATTCGTGGCGAGTATGTAAGCAGTTGCGTCACTTGTGGGTTGCGTCATTCTTGCGAGACGGCTTTGAGAACTGCGTCATTTGTGTGAGACGACTTGAGAATTGCGTCATTTGTGTGACGGTTTGATTGCGTCATTTGTGTGAGACGACTTTTGAGAATTGCGTCAATGTTTGACAGCTTAGTTGCTTGTGTGGTGGATAGATGGCGCCACGACTGCGGCGCGTGAAGGGTGCGGTCCCTTTGCACGGCCAGGGTCACCAATGATGGAAGGAAGGTTCGTTCTGGGTACCTTCCATTCCGAACGCGAGTACGTAACCAATCACGCCAAAACGATCGTCAACGCGTGATGTTGGTACTATAGTTCATATAGATATCACACCGCCACACATATATAAACAATAATATTAAAAGAGTTAAAATCGAAAATACTCTGGGTAAAAGAGAGAATAAAGTAAATATTGTCATTTACATTAAAGCTGGATATTTGTTATATGCTTAACAAACGAATGATGGCAACGCAATTCATTTATATTGTAATTGCACAATAATCACCAATGATGACAGAGAAAGAGTCAACTTGTTTACACACTAATGAAAGTTTTTTAGGGACTTAGATGTACAAGTATGAAGAAAAGAAAAGAAACGATTTCGAAATAATGATGGAAATCCTGTCGAACACGAAACTAATACAATGCGTGGAATCTTACCAGAACACAGCTCTCTTTTCAATACATGAAGTTTGAATCTATCATCTTGTAATGAAGCAAATGTGTGTCAGCCTTTACAAAATATAAAACAAAGAAAGACTTATATAATACGCTTAACGTTTCAATCGCATGAAGGAATAGCAAAGGGCTATTTTTTTCTTTCTTTTCGAGTTGTAGCGATGTCTCAAGAAGATGAAACAGTAAAAAAAAAATCTACACTTTTTTAACTGTTGACTATTGTTTTTACGTTTAAAACAGCAGATAACTATTTAATAATTTCGAAAGTTATTTATCTGGTTTGTTTCAATGGTAAACTTAAAGATATGGCAAATTCAAAACCAGAAAAATCAACTGGTTCCAAGAATCTTTTTAAAACAATACATTATTATCAGTTTATTTCTCTTACAAATATTTTGTGCAAATTTGATTAATGTTTATTAGCCCTTAAATATTGTATGTACATTATTTGATCAAAATTATACACAGTAGTCATGGAAAAAACCCAAAAATTTTAATGTATACCTAAACAGCGACTTTGTCAAAGTAATTATAATAAGTATAAAGGAAAAAATAATAACAAGAGTAAAGTAAAATAAGTAAAGTTAACAAGATAAGTAAAACAAGATATTTTTTTTTTTTTGTTCTACAGGTATCGTTTTGGATCCCGGTAGTCCATCTTGGTTTGCCGCAGCATCTGCTAAAACGAAAGTTGTAGCAAAAAATATCTCTAAAATGGCGCTTGTAGCCGAAGAAGCTACAAGATTATTAACAAATCAGTAAGTTTTATACTTTTTTTTTATCGAGGTCTATTTTAATAATTAAACTAAACGTACCCGATTGTAAGTACATGATTGTGATCTCATGTTAAAATGTGATTTTTTTAAAAGAAAGATTCATATCTTTTTAAATTGATTCACAACGAAGTTGATAATATTCATATATTCTGCAGCAATATTCGATTGTTTTTTGTCATCGTTATCAAAGATTTTTTGGGGATATTCTTTGTTAATATCAAGAAATAAATTATTATTTATTCAATATATTTTTAAATTTAAGAACGATTACTTAATGATAGATCATAAAATTTTTAATTACCGTAAAATCCGTCGAATAGCACGCACCTATACTCTCAAGCTGATTTTTTTTTTGTCTTTGGATATATTCGACGTATAACGCGCACCCCCTTTTTTTCGAAGAAACCTGAATTGTAAGTATGCAATGCTTTCAATGTTTTGAAATGATTTGTTTGAGGCATTATCCCAAGCTTTTGAAAAAATAGTATACTTTTAAAACACACACAGCAACCCTTTAAATTCATATGTGGTATGATATTCTTTTAAATTAACAGTATTTCGATAAATGTAGAATGTCTAATTTTTTTCTACTAAATCTGCTCTATGTGATCTGTTTTCTTTATTTAAAATTTTTAAAGCTTTTATTTTTATATCCGGCGTACAACACGCACCGTAAAATTCGATCTTATTTTTTGTGTTAAAAGTACACGTTATACGCCGGATTATACGGTAAGTATTATAAAGCAAAATTTTCGCGAATTCTAGATTCTCATAAAAGTATTATATAAACATGATGTCTACGATGAATTATTTCTCGTTTCAAATATCTTTGCTAAATGATTTTAAAATTTACCTGCTTAAAATATTTTTACTGAAGTTTTATCAAAACAATTGTTGTTTAAAATGTATTTCTACTAGGAAAATTAAATCTTCATTATAGGCAATCTTATTTCAATGATTATGCACACACACAACAGCTTGCATTACTATATCATCCAAAAAGTCTCTAGAGAGCGGAAAAACATCAATACTGACATCTTACTCTGAATAATTCAGTTTATTTTATTGGACTTTTCCTTATTGTAAATTAGAATAATTTTAATTAATTATTCGCGTCTTTGGTACCGTATTGTCATACATCCATTTTTTTTTTATGGAAAAGTGATTTCCAAATTTCTATTGTCAGATTAGCGTTCAATAAAGCAACATTAATTTTTCCCTCATTTACACGAAGTTTATGCTCTACTGGAAGCAGTGAACAATCATGTATTCCGTGTTCTATTTCTCACAAAATGGATTGAGTTACTGCGATTCGTTTCAATTCAGTAGAAGTGTAGAGTTCATTTCCACAATGAAATTGTTTTGATTTTGAGTTTTGGGGAAAAAAATCTTTAATTTTCGTGTGTTTGGAAATGGGCCCAATCAAAATATTTCCGAAATTTTGAATTATTAGGAATTTCGTACTTTGATTACTGAAAGTTATTTGATCATGCAGCGTTACGACAAATACATAAAGTCATTGAAGCAACGTAATGAAAATATTGAAAGAAGCAATGTCCAAAATTTAAGTGCTGTTTATTCTTTGATAAAAATGTACATATTATTTGCCAAAAATTTATTAAAATATCAAATAATTGTTTATCCGGTTTGAGTTTATTCCATAAATATCAATGTTTCTAAAGACGATAATCATAAGGAAAAAAATGGGGCCCCCCCCCCGAGAAATATTAATGTTGAATTTCATCATAATAAAGACACTTGAAATTTCCATTAAATTTCAGGAAAAAAGTTTTTTAAATAATTAAACAAAAAATTTTAGTAAAAAGTATCACTTGATCAACTTCTAAAGTGTATTCTGTTATTTTTTAATTGAAATATTCCAGAACATTCTCAAATTTTAACTAAATATGTCAAGAATACTGTAATAAAATACAACGGTAGCATCTAATAATTGCTCTGAAATTTAATTCTACAGTACTTTAAAGATAGTGAAAGAAGTATTAAAGCTCAGTGCGGCAAACGATTTTTTCAACTCGTTAACATGAAAACGAAAATGTTGCATTTTTAATTCTCCAAAATACAGTTGACAAAAATTTTCTTATTGGAATAATATGATAGGGATTCAAAATTTTGCACTTTTGGTTCCAGTGTCCAACATATTGAATAATCTTATTAAGTTGAGTTAGTAAAGTTAGTTGAATTCCCAGCTAAATATTAAATGTTGAGCTATTGTATATTTTTTACTAGTATTAATTGCACGCTAAAATCGAATAGCTTATGTAAGTTGGTTTCATTAATTTTTTTGGAATCTATTGTTTTTTTTAAAAAAATATATAGATTTATATCTTTTATAATGGTATTATAAAATAGATAAGTATTTGTAAATGTAAGAAATATTTAAATAATTTTAATTATTTATAATATATCTTTGCAAGCAAATTTCTTAAATTCAAATGACTGAAAACAAATGTAAACTATTTTATAATACCTTTAAAATACAGAATCTTTATAAGTAAAATGAAAATAGCAAAATAAATTCTTAAAACTCTTTATCCTAAATTACTAAAAATAAAATAGAGATTTGTGTTAGAAGTAAACAGAAAAAAATAGAATGCGATTGATTCAGTAGTTTATTATCTAAATCAATTAGAAAACTCGAGAGAATATTGAAAACAAATACATACTAGAGTAAAAAAATTCAGAAAATTAATGAAAATTAGAAGTAAATGTATAAATTTTTTATTTGAATTTTCGAAAGCTATGTGTTGATTACATACATTTTAAAGTATGTGTGTAAAGATAAGCACATTTATAAAATATATTGATAGCATTCACGTACATAAGGTTCATTTACGCTTCGAGGAGAAATTTACTTTTACTATAAATATAATGGCTCTCAATAGTTTTCGTACAATTACTGCTTTCTATAAATTTAACGTTATCGACTAATAAATATTGTTATATTAGAATCATAACTTTTTTATAATATTTACAACTTGCTCTTAATGGAATCAAGTAATCAATTTTTAAAACATAGTAGAGCTTTCATTTTGAAAAATTAAAAATCAAAAAACTACTAAAAGACTACGTTATGAAAATATTTGTACACTTAAAAAAATATGTCATTTACAAATGCTCAATGTAGTTTTCTTAAATTATTAACCATAGACATAGTACAAAGGGAATCACGAGGATTATGCTAAATTAATTACATAGCTTGCAAGTTAGACTTCTCGTTATTCTTAACATTTGTAAACTCATGCATAATTCTTTATATTTATAACTATTATTTTACTATAAAATAAATAAATATTCATGTGTGAGTACAAAATCAGAGTTTCTTTAGTTATAACTTTCAAAGACCTAGTTCCATTTAAACTAGACATCAAACTCTTAGACATTTCCTTTTTATGTATTTTTAAAACAATACTTAAAATATGTGTAAGGAAGTCTGTACTATCGTGTTATTATAATGTTCAAAGGAAACTAAAAATACAAAAAATTCCATATATAAAACTTAGGTATTTTAAATAGATGTTGTGATTCGTTGATAACACGTGTTAATGAAGTAGGGAAAGAGTAATTAAAAATACTTCTAAATATATATAATCTAGAATATAAAATTTACAAATTAAAAACTGAAAAATGATGCAGGATAATCCAGCTAATTATGGTATGGTTTTATATTGTATTAAAAAAGTATTATTTTGCAAATTATTGGTGGAAATATCATTATTTTCAATTTTCTAGAAATGCATTTTTTGGTGATTCAAGTACACTTATCTCAAAATCTACTTTAAGTGCTGATGTTTTGCATATAAAAAGATTAACAAATAATTTTCTATAAAGTGAATGATTTTTTTTCAAATAAACATTCACAAATTTTAGTTATAACACAGTTTCTGCATACAGTTTAAAGGGAATTTAAATCACAAAATTTTAAAAAATTTTAAATTTTTATAAATTTATTTTTTAAACTTTAATTTTATTCATTATATGTGGATTACCTTCAGAAATAATTCTCAACTGATGCAATAAATTAACTAAATTATTCAGTCTCGGTGAAAATGAATGCTCTTCCTAAATATTTAATTATTTACGCAAAAACATTATATAACTTGGACTATGTTACTACAATTAGTGGATCATAACAGAAAATTATGCGATTAAGGTATCCGACTAAGTTCGGAACCGTGATTTTAAAAAAGCGCATAAATGGATGATTTTCATGATATTTAGTGTCACTTAGATTAGAATACATGTAAAAATTGTTTTTAGGACACATTTTGACAAAAAAAAAATTACTTAAATACAATATTTCGGCAAAAAATGAACTTAGAATAACCTTTTTTTTTCAAAACGTTCTCCTTTTGCGAAAAATGCTTCTATCATAATAATATTTTTCCTACATATAGCGCAAACCGCTGTACAGAGGCTCAACTATGATTTTTGAAAAATTCACATTATTTTCAGAGTTACCACCCATTAAAATAATTATCAGTGTTTTTTTCTTAAAATTTCTCCCCTCTGTTGTTGTAAAACATGGATAAACCCATTTCTAAGTTATATATTTCAAAAATTCTAGTTGAGCCTCTGTACAGAGGTCTGAGCTATATACAGGCAAAATATTATTATAATATAGAAGCATTTTTCAAAAAAGGAGAATATTTTGAAAGTTGGTCATTCTATGTTCATTTTTTGTCAAAATATTGTACTTAAATAATTTTTTATTGTAATACTATTCTTAAAACAATTTTATATACATTTTCTAATCTAAGTGACACTAAATATCATAAATATTATCCATTTATACGCTTTTGCAAAATCACGGTTCCGAACGTTTACCTTAAAGTTTGTTCACTTTCAATCATCGTTCAAAACCATTTTTCTGTAAAATTGATATTGAGGTAAAGAAATTTGAAAACTATAACTAAAGTTACTGATGGTGTCCGGTATTATTTCGATGTGTCAGCTTTGTATTTTGTAGAAATATTTGGTTGATTTATATATATATAGTCGAATCTCTATATAACAAGCCTCTACTTTAAGAATTTCTCTATTTTGCTAACTTTTTCTTGGAACCATTTCACTATTTTCTTCGTAAAATAACCTCCAAATAGCGAAGTGCATTTTCTATTTAATGAACTTTTTCTCTAGTAACTCAATTTTTTTTCTCCGGATTTTAAAAATATTTCAAGACATTTTTCAAACTAGTCTCTCTTTAAGCACATTTTATGGTAATCAATGACTTTGAACTGGATTTACTGGGTGCCTAACTCACCCAGAATAGTAAAATTGCCGTAATTTTCAAACAAAAAACTTGAATATAAAATGAACAGATTTTATCAGTAATTAAATTTAAGGACGCATGTGGTAGTGTATGCTTAAAATTACTGGTTACAAAATAATGTGTGTTTAAAATAACTTGCAGGCTTAAAACTAGCAAATGTCGTTAAAAATTCCTTAATTTTAATATATAATTATTTTTTTAAAGTTGAAAATACAATACACACATTGCTGGACAAAGTTTTTTTTCCTATTGTTTTCCACGTAGATTTTTTTTTTTGATGGGTAAGATATATAAAAGGAATATATATTAATTTAAAAAAAAAGTGTAAATACTTACTTTCTTAAAAAATATATTGTGTTTATGAATTTAAAATTCTTTTACACGTGATCTCTAAAGTATTTTAAAAGACTAATCTCTATTTAACGAATTTTCCATATAACGAATTTTTTTGGGAGAATTAACGACTTCATTACCTGACTGTAATTCAACATTTTCCCTTCTATTTAGGTACAAATTTAACAAGGATCAAGTTCTCCACGCTCTTCCTACTGTGGATGTCCGTGGAACAGTGTTAGAGAGAGACTGCCCTTTAACCGTGGATTTTCCGTGCCGCCCTAAGAAATATCGAGCATATAGTGGCTATTGCAATAACGTTCAAAATCCTCGATGGGGAAATGCCAATACTGCTTACGTGCGATATCTTAGTCCAGATTATTCAAATAGTGAGTAAGAATTATATGAAATTTTTCTTAGACATTTCTTTCTTGGTTGAATTTTTGCCAACATTAATTAGAATGTATTGAGCTTTTACAGTCGGTTTTCTCTTGAGTGTGGCATTAGCTCCTTTTCGGCTCTTCCCGAGCTGAGCACGGGCAGGCGAAGCGTACCATTCTGGCTCATCTCGAGAGTAACTCGGGCACTGTGAAAATTTACACCGTGCAATCGGTCTTTCCCGAATTATTTCACATGTGCTTTTTATGGTTTCGAATAATTGAAAAGTATCACTCGGTGAAATTTTCTGCAAAAAAAGGGACGTCTATCTGCTGAACAGCCCTCAACCCCTTTAACGCTTAACTGAAAGACATTTTCTTGACTACATTCCCCCAAAGAGAAGAAAACTAATCCAACACTACAGTGTTTTATGTGCTGCTCAAAGGACAATAAAGGTAAGAAGAGAAACAAGATTCTACTGTCCAGATTGAGACGTTAGGTCTCATGTGCAGTATCATATTTAAAATTTATCATCCATGATCAAATTTTGATTAATCATTTCATAATCATTTATGTAAATGCAAAAAATGTAAATGAAATTTGTAATTCAAGATAAAAGCTAGGTATTCTAAGCTTTATATCTATAGTTATTGGGAATTGACTCCAAAGTCTGCCATACAAAAAGCCAACTTTACAAGTAAATTACTGTATTTAAATAGATTCTTTAACATTAATTTTTAGGAAATTTTTTACGCGAAATGGCGCTATTATGTTTAAAAAGATATGTATGTTTGAAAATGAATATAAAAATTTTTTTTGATCCATAATCCAGAAATAAAATGAACTTTGAAGGGGTTAATGATGAGAAAGTTGTACTAGTTTAGGTATCATTCCTAACCCTCTTCATTTCAACAAGATGCAAAAGTATGAGGTTTGAAACGGCCAAAAATACGCAGCTGATAGATGTCTTTAAGTTTTGATCATTACTTTACAAACAAATCTCTGACATTCTTACGGGAAAAGTTAGCTTGTTAGAAAAAGATATCAGATAATTGTTTTTTGAACATTAAGTAATTGATAGATTTGCTTGCTTTTGTTGTGTGTATTGAGTACTTCTGGATATCCATTTTTTTGACACAAGAAGACCAGTTAATTACGAGTGACATCTTGCAGATCTGCGTCCCTATGAATAAGTGAGCCCCACCTACGTCCCTTTTCAGAAGACAGTGCACAACGTACGTAGTGAAATAAGCATACAAATAGTAACCCGTAGCAAATAAATATGCATGACTCACAATCTCACAGACCTAGGCACAAACCTATTGACTAAATGAGTAGCAATGGTAGCAGGCCTAGGCCACAAAACGGACAAGACATAACAAAGTTGGCATACAGTTCAAAATTCCCAATTTTCTTGGAGAATATGTTGAGAAATAACATCTGACGATTAAAATTGTCCGGATCAAGATTTTATTTAGGTCGAGACCCTGAGTCCACCCCCAGTTGGTCAATGTCTTACAACTTCCCTGTTAATTACGCTCGGCACACCTTGTTTTTGAATCCTATGTCCATGCCACAGTAACGTGAGGGTTTTGAAACTTGACACATAGAACGTTCATCATCTTCTCTAAGCTATAGGTCTAATAGAATCAAGACCCAAAAAGAAGATTCTACTAAAACAATGCTTTCAAGCTCAATGAGATATATAAATATTGGGTTACCGAAACCTTTATGTTTCTTGAATAGTAAAAATTCTGCTTATTTGATTTGACAGTTCCTTTTTAAATCTCTGCAGCATGGATAATAAATATCCTTTTTAACTTAACTGTGCGAATTATATAATTGACACATAAATATTTATAGAACCTCAAGATATTTTTTATCTTGAGATTTACCTATAAACTTTGCGAAGTGTGGTTTTTGATTATATTTTTTAGGATGGAGTTTTGCAATAGTTCATCCCAAGAAAGACAGAGCTGTTTGACTTAGAATAGTACTTTTTTAGATCAGAATACCATATTTAATGTGAAAAACATATGCATTTTTAAAATATTCCTATTTGATTTTCCTTTTGTAAATCCTATGAATAAAAAAAAAATCAAATAATTAGAAAATAAATCTTTTTCTCTATCATTTTTTAAAATATATTTTTATGATCCAAATCAATTAATTAACATTCCCATTTCCTTTCGAATTTCTTCATTAAAAAGTATTATTCCTTAAGAAAAATAAATGTGAGATATGTGTTATATTTAAGTTTGTTTTTTTCATATACTAATCTTCAATCTTATATACTTTTTCATAACTTGAAATCCAATTTTGCTTTTGGTTAAATTTAAACTTGTAATGAAGTTCTGAGAACCTTTTAAAGATTATTCATACAGTTCACTTTTTATATTTAAAGAATATATGTTTATTTTACACAATTTCTTTAAATAATGTATAATTTACTATATATTGTTATAGAAAAAATTCAAAAAATCTCATGAGCAAATATTTTGCATCTGATTGGTTTTCTTTACATGACTTCGTTGCATAAAATATCTCAAAGTTTAATTCCTATAATCATCTTGGATGTAAAGTTCTTTCCTTCCTTATTGTGCTTATTATTTATAAAATATACGATTGTATTTGCTTCACAGTATTCCAATTTTTCAGGCGTAAATAGTCCCAGACAGTCCATCACGGGTGGCCATTTACCAGGAGCTCATCACGTTAGTTCTGCTGTTCACTCCGATTCTGAGAGACCTCACCCTCATTTAACAGTTTTCTTAGCCATTTTTGCAGAATTCGTCTTTCACGACATCTTTCATACTTCTCAAAGTGCAGGTATGTTATAATGGCGACATTGGGAATTTAGTACAGATAAATTCGTTTAACACGAAACTGAGGGGGACTGAAATATTTTTTCATGTTAAAGGATATTGCAAAAAATAGAAACATATATTCAACAAAATTAAGTTGATTACATAAATATGTATATATGCACATATTTAATAAAAATAGATGAAACAAAAACATTCAAAAGAACTTTACACATGAAACTCAATGCAAAATTTAGCAGTACCAAAATCTTTACAGTTTCCGTTTCATCCATCTGAAGAAGCTCAATCTTCATTTTAAGAGAAATGCAGTTTGCTTTCCCCCTGAGCTCTTTGAAATTGTGCTTGTGAAAAAATTCTTCTAAAAAAGAAAAAAAAGCCAACCAAATTCACTGATTTTTACCCACACTGCGATGAACTCGCCACCGAATTCCAAAGCCAACTGAAGAGAGATGAGATATTTTTGTCTAGCGTTTGTAGGAGTGGAGGGTGAAAGTAGTTTTGATGAACAAATTTGGCTCGTGTCACAGGCTATTCCGAGGGTATTTCAAAGTCAAGTTAGCCTCCTTTCTAGGAAACATGGGAAACAAGCTTTCTTTCATTTTACACCCCTCTTAAATCTCTCCTACGTTGCCAGTGTTTTTCGTATTTTGTTCATTCCCTGTAGGGAAATCTTGGCGAGTTAAGATATTTTTGTTTCGTGTTAAGAGAAAAAAAAAAATGCATGAAAATACATAGTTTGTCGGGATTGTTGTATTATTTCATGTTAACCGATATTCCGTCTTGAGCGTTTTCGCGTTAAACGTATTTCACTGCATATGTGTGTTTGAACAATAAGATTTAATTTTAACAAATCAGTTTGTAAGACATTGTTCTGAAGTAAATAATAACAACTATATTGAGATACATACAGAAGACTCTCGAAAAACTGGGAGACCATTGTCAAATATTTAAACATTCAAGAAGATATTACTTCAGCTTTGTAATGAATAAATTAGTCAACTTAAAAAAAATTAAGGCGAAAAATATTGTTGGAAATTTCTGAGAAATTTCTTAGTTTTGAAAGCAGTACTTGTGAAACAGTACGTACAGTCGTGAATACCCTACAAGGCAAGATGGGTGTGAAAATTTTTACAGATAAGTAGTACAAGATTAGCTAACCAAAAATGACGACGAAATCGTACAATGCGACTCAGGGATTGTGCAAAATGAACTAAGTTCTGCAGAAGAAAAAACCACATTCGATGTGGTTTGACTTGATTTTTATTTAATTCGTACTCTGAAACAAATGGCAATAGACCTCCTAATTTTGGACCTAGGTCAAGTTATGAGAACGACACCTGAAGTACCATCCCACTCACCACACTTCCACACCATGCCAATTCGAGGACTTGGAGCCTCGACAGATTTAATGGGCATCAGCTTTTCTACACGGCAGTTCTTTAATGACACCAGATCTCCAATCCGCGTCTCGACAATGTCGGCCACGAGTATGGTACCATGGGTAGAAACCTCATACCGGAGGAGGATGTATGCTACAATTTGCTTTAACACACGTCGAAGCTTTTTTTAATTCCACAGAACTTTTATAAGACAGTAACTGTGGAGAAAAACTGAAACTAAGAATTCTACATGGCTACATTTGGGGAAAGGCTATTCAAAAGACGAAACAGACAACTTTTTTTCTAACTTCATGTAGTAATAAACTAAGTAAGCTCTAGTTTCTTTAAACTATACTTACTCTTTCAGTTTCGTATATATAATGGTTTAAGTGATATTTATATTACCTGGAATTTTTATTTTCCCATTTATTCTGGACAGTTGAGAGCCTACTGTATTTTGTTAGGAGAGAAGAAATGTCCCACACTGTGAGTAACTCCATAAATTAATTTCAAGAAGTCTTTGTGACTTTTAAATATTTTATTACGAGAGCAAGGATTGATAACATAGCACAAACCTAAAGCATTAAATCGAGACATAAATGAAGAATTTTTGAGAACCAAAACAAGTGCAAAAAAAAAAAAAAAAAAAAGCTCTATACCAAGTATAAAAAAATATTTAATTAATACCGAATACATAACAATATATACAGAAGAGTAATAAGTATTAAAAAGTTTTGAGTGACAAATCGTGGTATCATATTCTAAAAACAGACATTAATTTAAAACGTTTATGCCATGTAATATCTTGCGATATCTCCGTGAGCAAAAGACGAGCCAATAGTGGCGATTTATCTTCACAGACAAAAATTACCTCAAATAAATATTAACAACTGCATTTAACAGTAAATAAAATTTGTAGTCATATCTTTTAATATGACTTTCACCTATGATTACAGGTTACAGAGGACATAGAATACGATGTTGTGGAGTGCCAAAGAACTTTCTTCATCCGGAGTGTTATCCAATAGTTGATGACAATGTAACAAACAAGCAAAGTTTCTGCGTCAATTACGTTAGATCTTCTAACGTACCTCGAGCTGGATGTACTCTTGGACCACGCGAACAAATCAATCAGGTCACTTCTTTTCTGGATGGTTCTGCGATCTATGGTTCTTCTGAAGAGGAAGTAAAACGTCTAAGAACTTACAAGCATGGTCTTTTAAAGACCCAGGAAGGTTTAGAGCTTTTGCCACCAGACACTTCGAATCCACATGATTGTAGGGAGTCTGATTCCCGACACAAGTGTTTTTTAGCTGGTTAGTAAACTTTGTTTTTCTTTTTAGTTTATCCTACTGTTAATGACTAAGAACTGCCTCATTTTATTGATTTTCAGAACTTACTTTTATTTCAACATGTTAAAAATGGATGAATGTTTTTTGATTGCGACAGAACAAGTAAAAGATTCCAAATTTTTTTTAAATGATTTTTCCTTTCAATGTTACGCCAGACTCAAGCATAACTGACGTCACTTTATGACGGGCAGCCCAGTACAGCTTAGAAAGAAAATAAAAGCTACAGAGATTTTTAATAGTTATAACTACTGTTACGTTGCCGAGTCGGGAAAAAGAGACTTTATGGTCTTCGCATATGTCTGTAGCATTGCGTAAATGGCAAATTGGGGAATCTGCTAAACTGAATCATTACAGGTGCTTCATGAGGTAACCCTTTCCAGCTGTAATCCTAAAGTTAGCGACACTGACAGGTCTAGGCTGGTGATAAGGAAGGCGACTTTCCATGAAAGAACTCCAATTGTTCTCCTTCACAGAATCTGGAATCTTTTCTCGAAAATGAGCCTTAAATTTAGCATTGATGATTCTTTTACCACTTTGATAACAAACGGGAGGATCAGGCTCAGACCCAGGTTGGGTTGTGTGCGTCAGGAAGCTCATTACCCATGATTCCACAATGACTTAAAATCCATATTTTTAAAATGTAATTTAAATGTATTCATACTGCAATTTTATCTTGCAATTCATAAGCTTAACGGCCTTTTATAGGTCAAGGCTGACTCGCTGATCCTCCTCCAGTTGACCCTGTCAGTCACGATGACCTTCCATCGGTTGATTCCTATTAATTTGTGATCCTTTTCAACATCGTCTAACCGTCGTGCAGATGGTTGTCCTCTACGTCTAGTCCCTTCATTTTTTGAAAAAGTTACTTTTTTTGGTAGGAAAAGCTTCGGTATATCTGCAGATGGTCTAGTCACTTAATACGTAATGCTTTAATACTTTTCACGGTGTCAGTCCCGCCATATTTACCCATTTCCAATAAATTTCTTGACTGTAAAGAATTCTTCACTCATTGTTCTCTTGAATAGGTTCAAAGATTTTCCTTGAGATTTTTCTTCCAAAAATGAGCAACTTTTTTTCCCTTCTGTTTTATTGAAAGTCCAACATTCGCTTCCACACAGAGCAATAGACCTGATTAAAATTTTATATATATTCCACTTGGAATTTAATTACTGGAAAAAAATTAAATTGAAACTTGATTTTACGGAATAAGAGAAAATAATTTATAACGGTAGATCTTTAGTTTAAGAAATTTTACTTGTTCTAATTTCTCAGAATGGTAACAATGAAATTAATCGATTACATACAAAAGAGCACCATGCAGTGGCGCACACAAAGGGGGGGGGGGGCCTAGGGGTCTGGAAGCCCCCCAAAGCCCTTGATTTTTTTTCCGATTGATTATAATTCTAAGCATATAGTACGTAAAATTTAATTATTTGTTATTAATGATTCATTTTATTAATTAATGCTAATTTTATTTATTCAATAATTAGTTTTTTTACTGTTTTTTGTTCCCCAAAACCGAGAAAATCAAAAGGAGCATGATACAAGAATGGTGGACTTTCGACCC